>QLPE01003866.1:0-11669 GCA_003314125.1 Hygrophorus russula | reverse complement strand
AGATACCAATGTAGTGAGACATTTGGGGCCACCAGTAGTTGCGTGAAACGAGTTCCAGTGTCTTGAAGTGTCCTGGATGCCCAGCAACTTGCGAATCATGGTGTTGTTTGACAATTCTGCGGCGAAGTTCTCTGTCATTGGGGACATAGATCTTACCATGGAAGGTCAGAAGGTCATTTAGCATTGACCATTCTGTGCTGTGAACTGTCCCACATTTGTGATCTTTTGCTAATTCACGAGCTGCTTTGGCCACAGGTTGCTCCAATTCGCCGCTTCGCAGGGTGTGACGGATGTCTGTGAGGATATCCTTCTCCTCCCCTTTGACATTTAGACCTGAAAGGGCATGAATGCAAAAGAGTTCTGGGGATAGTAGGGTCTGGTTCTGATTGTCTTCACAACCAGAGCCATGGTCTGCTCTGTGGGATAGGGCATCTGGTTTGCCCATGGAGCATCCTGGTCTGTGCTGGAGGGTGAAGTTGAAACGGGAGAGGTACAGCAACCACCTAGCTTGTCTGCAATTAAGCTTTTGAGCAGTGCGAAAATACTCTAGGTTCTTGTGGTCTGTCAGTATCTCAATAGGGTGGTGGGCCCCTTTGAGATAGTGACGCCATTCTTCTAATGCGCAAATGATTGTGAGCATTTCTAGATTGTGTATCTCGTAGTTTCGCTTGACTGGGGAGAGTGATTTTGAGAGGAAGGCAACTGGGTGGTACTTGTTATCCTCCTGTGAGAGCTGTGAAAGCATGGCTCCAGTTGCGACTCCTGAGCCATCTGCTTCCAGGTGATAGGGTTGGTCATGGTCTGGGAGGATGAGGACTGGTGTAGAGGTGACTATTTCCTTGAGTTTTGCAAAGGCGTCTTCTTCTTGCTTACCCCAGCAGAACTGCGAATCTTTCTTTGTGAGGTCAAATAGTGGGCATACATGGTGCGAAAAGTTTGTGATGAAATGGCGGTAGAAGTTGGTGAAGCCTAGGAATGACTGTACCTCTTTCTTGTTGCCAGGGGTGGGCCATTTCGCTATGCCTGCGATTTTGATAGGGTCCATCTCTACTTTGTCCTGCGAGATGATGACACCTAGATATTCAATGCAAGTTTGTTCAAATTCGCATTTCTCAGGGTGCAGGTATAGCTTGTGTTTGCGCATTCGTTCCAAGACCATTCGAGTGATGAGGTGATGTTCTTCTAAGGTGTTGGTGTAGATGAGGATATCATCTAGGTAGATGGAGACAACACCTTGGGTTATGAGGTCTTGGAAGATTTCGTTCATCATTGTCTGGAAGGTTGCTGGGCTGTTTGTCAGTCCAAAATACATTACAAGTGGTTCAAAGAGGCTGTGATTTGTGTGAAACACTGTCTTCCATTCGTCACCTTCGCGGATTCGGATGTTGTTGTATCCCCAGCATACATCCAATTTGGTGAAGTATTTTGTGCCTTTGAGCCAGTGGATAAGGTCATCGATAATGGGAAGGGGGTAGCGATTCTTTTGTGTGATGGCGTTAAGTGGATGGTAGTCCTGAACGAAGTGAAGTTTGCCGTCCTTTTTCTTGACAAAAAAGACTGGTGCACCGATAGGGGATTTGGAGGGGCAAATTTGACCTGTTGCAAGAGCTTCTTCGAGAAAGGCATCCATTTCTGCTTGTTCCTCCAGAGACATGGGATAGACTTTTCTGAAGCCAGGCTCTGGGTCTCGATCAAGCTCAATCGCATGGTCCCACTTTCTTCACTCCAGTAGGCTGTCGAATGAATCTTTATCAGAAATGTCTTCGAAGTCGTGGAGGTGGTTCGGGACTATGTCGCGAAATGATTTCGCATCTGAGTTTTTCGCGTGTGCTTCCGCTAGCCTCATTGAGATGGTAGAGGTGGCTCTGACAAAGTGGTGGGTGTCCTCAGGGTAGATAGTGGCTGCAAAAATGTGATCACCTTCCTCGATTTCGACATCTGTATTGTGGTTGTCATCTGGGTGAAGTCCAAAAGGGTTAGGATCAAACTGGAGGGGGCTTCGCATACCCAGAGGGGTTACCTCCCTCTCAGGATTGTCCACGACCTTGTGGGGGTTGTCTTCGTTGTCCACATCTTCGATTAGGGCAGGCATTTCTCCAGAGTGGCAGGCCTGGATCTGGGCAGCAGTGGTGCGTTCTAGCTTTTGCGTGTTTCGCAGTTTTGTTCGGCAGGTATCACACTGTGGAGGGCAGCAAGTCATGTGAACCTCCTTGCAAGACCAGTTGATGTCTGGATTATGTTGGCAAAGCCATGTGTATCCCAGGATTGTTGATTGTTTTCCAAGTTGAGTGACTGTGAATGTTGCTCGTTCTGCATGTCTGTCAAATTGAAGGATGACATCTGCGATCTCACTAATCATCCCTGCTTTGTTTGCAGTGCTGTCAATGTTGAATACTGGGATGGGACAGGTCAGTTGTCGTGTGGTGATATTGTTTGCGCGAACATAGTCCAAATCAATGAACATTCCAGTGGCTCCAGAGTCGACCAGCAAATTGGTTCGCATTTGGATCCCATTGTCTGTTGATTTGATTTTGATGTCGACAGTCAATGAGAGCTCACTTGGTGTGGTCACAATGATGTATTTCTGTGGAAGACGCTTCTCTGATGTTGGCCTGCAAATTCTGGGGGTTTTTGGAGAGGGAGTTGTTTGGGTGGAAGGATTGGGCATGTCTTTCGCAGGAACAGATTCGCATTCATTGTGGGGTATATTATATACATGTAAGGGTGCAAATCTGTTATGCAAAGGCAGCAGGGGCATGCTGGTCACCTGCTGCTGGGTTAAAAATCCTCTTCTACTGTTTGCGGAGATCTTTCGCAATCCTCCGGCACATCTTTAGATGCCAGTAGATCCTCCAGGAGGACTTCCCTTTCCTCAGTGGTCATATGGCGGATGTCATATTGAAGGGGGCAGTCTTTTGCAATGTGCCCTGGTTTCGCACAATGGTAGCAGGTTTGTGGGGGCTGTTTCGCACGTGAGGAGTTGATATCCATTGGTGTTCCCATTGCAGGTGGCTGTGAATCCTTTGGTGGGGTTGAGTTAGTTGTGAAACTTTGTGTGAGGAAGTTTTGCTGGGGGATGGGCGCTGTAGGGTGGTTTCCAGTTGTTCGACGGTGTGAGGCAAAGCAAAAGTCTTCGTTGGCAAGGCGGTTACAGTCTAATTGCTTTGCTGCTTCATACCAGTTGTCTGGTTGGTTGTCAGCTGGCCTATCTTTCCCCGACTCCGCGATTTTGTCCTGAATAGGTGCGCTCAGTCCTCGATAGAATTTTATGACGATAGCCAGTTTGTCTGTGTATCCTGTGAGGTCAACTAGTGTTTCAAATTCATCGATATAGTCTTTGACGCTCCTTCGCCCTTGGAAGTACTTGTCTGATTCGAGTTGCATCAGGGCATTGGTGGACTCGTTCTCTGGGCAGAAGTCATTGATAAAAATGTCGCGAAACGTCGCAATGTTGCGAAATGGTCCTTGCCGGTCCTTGTAAGGGCGACCTTAACAGTGTTGCGAAGTTCTTTGTGAAAACGCGAAGATGATTCACAAGGCTGGTGAGGGAGATCCAAAGTAAATATATATCAAGAAAGGTGGTAATACAAGAGGGTCTTACCTGGTGAGGGAGATCCAAAGAGAAAAACCTAAGGGATCTCCTCACCAGGTTGAGTATATATACTAGTCTATCATAATGCGCTTAAGGGAACAATAGGTGGTGATCTAATGTACTATGGACAATGGGGAGTGTTGTAAAGTGGCGTCAATGGGTGCAAATGTGTTGCGAAGTGGCGTGCGGTGCTGCGAAGTATTTCGAGTGATGGGAACGTCTTTGCGATGGGTTTCCCTGACATTTACCCCCCCCTTAAGATACGCGGCGACTCGACACGGGAGGAGCGCCACCAGGGAGAGATATCTGCACGAGAGAATGGGATTTTTTCGAAGGTTAAGGAGCAGATGTAGCGAGGGGCACCTGGGTGTAGCCTGTAGAACTTCGCGACTTCTTTGGGTGTGAATACTTGTGAGTGGGGTTCCCAGCTGTTGTGTTCGATTCCATAGCCTTTCCATTTGATGAGGTACTGGAGTCTTCGATTGAAGATGTGGCTGTCCAGGATTTCTTCAACTACAAATTCCTCTTCGCCATCAATGAGCTCTAGAGGGGAGGGAGGTGAGGTGTGTCGACTCAAGATGGGATCTGGTGGAGCTAGTGAGAGTTTGATTACAGGGAATACTGGGTGCAGGCATCAGAGCGAGACTGGTAGTTTGAGCTTGTATGCGCCGTGTCCCACTTTCACCTCAATTGTGAAAGGTCCCAGGCGGCGATGGCTGAGTTTCGCTGAGGGCCGAGTTGTGCGAATGTCGCTAGAATCCAGCCAGACTTTGTCTCCAGGTGCGAAATCGGGTGCGGGTTCCCTGCGACGGTCATAGTATAGCTTGTACTCTTGTTGTGCCTTCGCGAGTGCTGCCCTTGCTTCTTCTAGGCCCTTTGACATGCAATCTTTGAATTCGTTTATGGACTCCAGGCGCGAAGGTGGTTGGCTGGGTTCGAAGCCCATTTGCAGGTCACGTCCTGTATCTAGCATGAAAGGAGTCTGTTGCGTGGAGGAGTGGATGTGGTTGTTGTACACGAACTCGGCCATTGGTAGGAGTTTGTCCCAGTCATTCTGTCTTTTGTTGGTGAAGAGTCGAATGTACTGCTCCAGTTCTTGGTTGACATGCTCGGTTTGTCCATCTGTTTGTGGGTGGTAGGCAGTTGATGTTGCGAGTTTGATTCCGAGAAGCCTATACAGTTCGCGGGTGAATTCTGCGATGGAACTGTGGGCCTTGATCGGAGGTAATGCTTCACGGTAGACCATGGTGTTTCCAGATTTTCTTGAAATAGATTTGCGCTGCTCCTTCTGCAGTGATGGTGGTGTGGGTAGGTGCGAAGTGTTCCCATTTGCTTGTGAAATCGACCACGTTCATGATTGCATCGTAGCCATGTGAGTCTGGGAGCTCTACGATGAAGTTTACGCTGATTCTGTCCCACCTTTCCTTTGGTATCTCTGTAGGATGTAGTTCACCTGTGGGTTTGCAGTGTTGTATTTTGGTGCGGTTGCACAGGTCACATGTTTTGACATAGATACCAATGTAGCGAGACATTTGGGGCCACCAGTAGTTGCGCGAAACGAGTTCCAGTGTCTTGAAGTGACCTGGATGCCCAGCGACTCGCGAATCGTGATACTGTTCGACGATTCTGCGGCGAAGGTCCCTGTCATTAGGGACATAAATCTTACTGTGAAAGGTGAGGAGGTCATTTAGCATTGACCATTCTGCACTGTGGATTGTCCCACGTCTGCGATCCTTTGCTAATTCGCGAGCTGCTTTGGCCACAGGTTGCTCCAATTCGCCATTTCGCAGGGCACAGCGGATGTCCGTGAGGATGTCCTTCTCCTCCCCTTTGACATTTAGACCTGAAAGGGCATGAATGCAAAAGAGTTCTGGGGTTAGCAGGATCTGGTTTTGGTTATCTTCATGACCAGAGCCATGGTCTGCTCTGCGGGATAGGGCATCTGGCTTGCCTATGGAGCGCCCAGGTCTGTGTTGGAGGGTGAAGTTGAAACGAGAGAGATACAGTGACCACCTAGCTTGCCTGCAATTGAGTTTTTGCACAGTGCAAAAATATTCAAGGTTCTTGTGGTCTGTCAGTATCTCAATGGGGTGCTGGGCTCCCTCGAGGTAGTGTTGCCATTCTTCGAGTGCGCGAATGATTGCCAGCATTTCTAGGTCGTGTATTTCATAATTTCACTCAACCGGGGAGAGCGATTTTGAGAGGAAGGCGACTGGGTGGTATTTGTTATCCTTGAGTGAGAGCTATGAGAGTATTGTGCCTGTTGCAACCCCTGAGCCATCTGCTTCTAGGCGGTAAGGTTGGTTGTGGTCCGGGAGAATGAAGACTGGTGCTGAGGTGATGATTCCTTTGAGTTTCACAAAGGCATCTTCTTCTTGGGTGGTCCAGGAGAACTGCGAATCCTTTTTCGTGAGGTCGAATAGCAGGCGGGCATGGTGTGAAAAGTCTGCAATGAAGCGATGATAGAAGTTAGTGAAGCCTAGGAAGGACTGCACCTCTTTCTTGTTGCTTGGGGCAGGCCATTCTGCGACTCCTGCGATTTTGACTGGGTCCATCTCCACCTTGTCTTGCGAAATGATGACCCCGAGGTACTTGATGTGAGTTTGTTCAAATTTGCATTTTTCCGGGTGTAGGTAGAGTTTGTGTTCGCGCATTCGCTCCAGAACAGTTCGCATGATACTTCGATGTTCTTCCAGGGTGTCTGTGTAGATGAGGATGTCGTCTAGGTAAATAGAGACCACACCTTGGGAAATGAGATCTTGGAAGATCTCATTCATCATTGTCTGGAAGGTTGCAGGACTGTTGGTTAATCCGAAATACATTACGAGAGGTTCAAAGAGGCCACGATTCATGCGAAACGCTGCCTTCCATTCGTTGCCTTCGTGGATTCGGATGTTGTTGTATCCCCAGCGTATATCCAGTTTGGTGAAGTATTTCGCGCCTTTGAGTCGATGGATGAGGTCGTCAATAATGGGGAGGGGGTAGCAATTTTTTTGCGTGATTGCATTCAGTGCCCAGTAGTCTTGTACGAAGCGAAGTTTGCCATCCTTTTTCTTGACAAAGAAGACTGGCGCGCCAATGGGGGACTTGGAAGGGTGGATGCGACCTGTTGTGAGAGCTTCTTCGAGGAATGCATCCATCTCTGCTTGCTCTTCCAAGGACATGGGGTAGACCTTTCTGAAGCCAGGCTCTGGGTCTCGATCCAGCTCAATTGCATGGTCCCACTTTCTTCACTCTGGCAGGCTGTCAAACGAGCCTTTGTTGAAGATATCTTCGAATTCGTGGAGGTGGTTGGGGACTGTATCGCAAAACGATTTCACGTCTGAGTTCTTTGCATGTGCTTCTGCTAACCGAGTTGAGACAGTGGAGGTGGCTCTGATGAAGTGGTTTCTATCCTGGGGGTAGATAGTGGCCATGAAGATGCGATCCCCTTCTTCGATCTCTACATCCGAGTCGTGATTGTCATCTGGGTGGAGTCCGAAGGAGTTGGGTTCGAATTGGAAGGAATTTCACATACCAGGAGGGGTTTCTTCTTCGTTGTCTACGTCTTTGATTAGGGCAGGCATTTCTCCCAGTCGGCATGCGCAAATTTGGGCTGTTGCGATGCGTTCTAGTTTTCGTGCGTCTCATAGCTTCGACTGGCAGGTGTTGCATTGTGGGGGGCAGCGGGTCATGTGAACCTCTTTGCGTGACCAGTCGATGTCTGGGTTATGCTGGCGAAGCCATGTGTATCACAGGATTGTCGACTGCTTTCCAAGTTGGGTGACTGCAAAAGTCGCTCACTCTGCATGTCCATCAAAGCGAAGTATGACATCTGCAATTTCGCAGATCATACCAGCTTCGTTTGCAGTGCCGTCGACGTTAAACACTGGGATAGGGCAGGTTAGTAGTCGCATAGTGATGTTGTTAGTGTGAGCATAGCCTGAGTCAATGAACATCCCTGTGGCTCCGGAGTCTACTAGTGAGGTAGTTCACGTTTGGACTCCATTGTCCGTTGATTTGATTTTGATGTCTACTGTCAGTGAGTGTTCGCTAGGGGTGGTTGCAATGATGAACTTGTGTGGCAGGTGTTTTTCAGAGGTGGGCCTGCGAAGTTTTGGGTTTTTTGGAGGAGGGTTGGCTGGAGTGGGAGGACTTTGCACATCTTTCGCAGGAACTGATTCGCATTCATTTTTGGGTAGATTATATACATGTAGGGGTGTGAATCTGTTGTGCGAAGACAGCAGGGGCGTGCTATTCACCTGCTGTTGGACTAAAAATCCTCAACCACTGTCTGCGAAGAATTTTCGTGGTCTTCTAATGCCATGTCTTTGGATGCCAGTAGGTTCTCCAGGAGGTCGTCTCTTTCCTCTGTGGTCATGTGGCAAATGTTGTAGTGAAGGGGGCATTCTTTCACAATGTGTCCTGGCTTCCCGCAGCGGTAGCAGTTCTGTGGGGCTGGTTTCGCGTGAGAGGAGTCGATGTCCATCGGTATCCCTTGTGGCAGTGGTTGCGAGGGTTTCGGTGGGGCAGGGTTGGCTGCGAAAGCTCGTGAAAGGAAGTTTCGCGAAGGGGGTACCGCAGGATGGTTTGTTCAACACGATGAGGTGGAGTGGAAGGCCTCGTTGGCAAGGCGATTGCGGTCCAATCGTCTCGCTGCCTCATACCAGTCATCTGGTTTATTGTCTGCAGGTCTGTCCCTTCCTGCTTCTGCTACTTTGTCTTGGATGGATGGATTTAATCCTCGACAGAACTTTATGACAATGGCCAGCTCGTCTGTGTACCCTGCGATGTCGATGAGCATTTCGAATTCATCAATGTATTCTTCGATGTTCCTTTGCCCTTGGAAGTATTTGTCGGATTCAAGTCGCATCAGGGCATTCGTGGACTCGTTTTCTGGGCAGAAGTCATTGATGAATATGTCGCGAAATGTTGCGAAGGTGGCGAAACGGTCGTTCCCTGTTTTTATTTTGTATTGCAAGGTGCGATCTGCAAATATGGCTGCTCGTCCTGTTTTCATGTAGGAGAGCATCCAGTGGATCTTTGTCTGGTCGTCTGGGAAGTCTGAGTTGCAGATGGCCATGTACAGGTTGCACGAGTTCAAGAAGGCCCTTCCTTTCGCGCGATCTCCATCGAAATCGTTTGGGGCACTTGGTTTCAGGCACAAATGTGTCTGTTCAGGTTTCGCTGGTGTGGGGGTGCGAGGGGCTTCTTGGGGAGGTGCTGGGGCTGGGAATTTGAGGTTGTTTAATTTCACCAAAATTTGCTGTAATGCTGTGTTGGTTGCTTGGATCTGTTCACTCTGCTTTGTCACCACAGACTCTAGTGCTGCGATCCTTTCTTGATCCATTGCAGATAGGGTCTCTGATGATGAGGGAGTGTGTGCGAAACTGTTTTTGGAGGAGGAGGTAGGTGAGGCGGTGTCTGAACTGCTGCGATACGCTAGAAATCGCAGAATTGTGCCTTTAACTGTACCTGGTACTCTCTAGAGAGGTTTTTCTGCTGTAAGGGTGACCTTAACAGTGCTGCGAAATCCTTTGCGAAAACATGAAGATGATTCACAGGGCTGGTGAGGGAGATCCAAAGTAAATATATATCAAGAAAGGTGGTAATACAAGAGGGTCTTACCTGGTGAGGGAGATCCAAAGAGAAAAACCTAAGGGATCTCCTCACCAGGTTGAGTATATATACTAGTCTATCATAATGCACTTAAGGGAACAATGGGTGGTGAGCTAATGTACTATGGACAATGGGGAGTGTTGTAAAGTGGCGTCAATGGGTGCAAATGTGTTGCGAAGTGGCGTGTGGTGCTGCGAAGTATTTCGCAGTGATGGGAACGTCTTCGCGATGGGTTTCCCTGACAGTCCTAATCTCGTATCGCAAGGTGTGATCTGCGAAAACGGCTGCACGTCCTGTCTTCATGTAGGATAGGACCCAGTGAATTTGCGTCTGATCATCTGCAAAGTCTGACTCACAGATGGTCATGTACAAATTGCACGAGTTGAGGAAGGCTCTCCCTTTTGTGCGATCACTGTCGAAATCATCTGGTGCACTTGGCTTTAGACGCGAACGTACTTGTTCGGGTTTTTCAGGTGTGGGGGTCTGAGGGATTTCAGAGCGAATTGTTGGGGTTGGAATCTCAATGTTATTTAGTTTTGCAAGGATTTGTTGTAGTGCTTGGTTGGTTGCTTGTATTTGTTTGCTTTGCCTTGTCACCACTGACTCTAGCAAGGCGATCCTTTTGTGGTCCATGGCTGTTGGAGTCTGTGTGGATGAGGGGGCATCTGTGAAACTTTTTTTGGAGGAGGAGGTAGGTGAGGCGGTGTCCGAACCGCTGCGATATACTAGGAATCGCGGAATTGTGCCTTTAACCGTACCTGGTACTCTCTAGAGAGGTTTTTCTGCTGTAAGGGTGACCTTAACAGTGCTGCGAAATCCTTTGCGAAAACGTGAAGATGATTCACAGGGCTGGTGAGGGAGATCCAAAGTAAGTATATATAAAGAGAAGTGATAATACAAGAGGCTCTTACCTGGTGAGGGAGATCCAAAGAGAAAAACCTAAGGGATCTCCTCACCAGGTTGAGTATATATACTAGTCTATCATAATGCGCTTAAGGGGACAATAGGTGGTGAGCTAATGTACTATGGACAATGGGGAGTGTCGTAAAGGGGCATGAGTGGGTGCGAAGGTATTGTGAAGTACCTTCAAGGTACTGCAAAGGATTTTGCAACATCTGAAAGGTCTTCGCACGGGGGTTTCCCTGACACCCCCTTAAGATACACAGCAACTTGACGCAGGAGGGACACCACCAGGGAGAGATATCTGCGTGAGAGAATGGGATTTGTTTGAAGGTCAAGGAGCGGATGTAGCAAGGGGCACCTGGGTGTAGCCTGTAGAACTTCGCGACTGTTTCGGGTGTGAACACTTGCAAGTGGGGTTCCCAGCTGTTGTGTTCAATTCTGTTTGCCTTTCTATTTGATGAGGTACTGGAGTTTTCAATTGAAGATGTGGCTGTCCAAGATTTCTTCAACCACAAATTCCTCTTTGCCATCGACAAGCTCTGGAGGGGGGGGAGGTGAGGCATGTTGACCCTGGATGGGGTCCGGTGGGGCTAGTGAAAGTTTGACTACAGGGAAGACTGGGTGTAGGCACTGGAGTGAGACTGGTAGTTTGAGCTTGTATGCACCATGTCCCACCTTCGCCTCAATCTCGAAGGGTCCCAGATGTTGATGGTTGAGCTTCACAGAGGGGCGAGTTATGCGAATGTCACTAGAGTCCAACCAGACCTTGTCTCCTGGTGCGAAATCCAGTGCAGGTTCTCTGTGGCAGTCATAGTATAGCTTGTACTCCTGTTGTGCCTTTGTGAGTGCTGCCTTTGCTTCCTCTAGGCCCTTTGCTATACGATCCTTGAACTCATTTACAGATTCCATGTGCGAAGGCGGTTGACTGGGTTCGAAACCCATTCGTGGATCATGTCCTGTATCTAGCATGAAGGGGGTTTGTTGTGTGGAGGAATGAATGTGGTTGTTGTATGCGAATTCAGCCATTGGTAAGAGTTCGTCCCAGTCATTTTGTCTTTCATTGGTGAAGAGCCAAATGTACTGCTCCAATTCTTGATTGACACACTCGGTTTGTCCATCTGTTTGTGGATGGTAGGCAGTTGACATTGTGAGCTTGATTCTGAGAAGCCTATACAGTTCGCAAGTGAATTCCGCAATGAACTGTGGGCCTTGATCAGAGATGATGCTTTGTGGCAGGCCATGGTGTTTCCAGATCTCTCTGAGGTAGATTCGCGCTGCTCCTTCTGCCGTGATGGTGGTGTGGATGGGTGCGAAATGTGCTTGCTTGCTTGCGAAGTCAACCACATTCATGATCGTGTCGTAGCCATGTGCATCTGGAAGCTCCACAATGAAATCCACACTGATTCTGTCCCACCTTTCCTTTGGTATCTCTGTAGGGTGTAGTTCGCCAGTGGGTTTGCGGTGTTGTATCTTTGTGCGGTTGCACAAATCACATGTTTTGATGTAGATACCAATGTAGTGAGACATTTGGGGCCACCAGTAGTTGCGTGAAACGAGTTCCAGTGTCTTGAAGTGT
>QLPE01000082.1:303146-379622 GCA_003314125.1 Hygrophorus russula | reverse complement strand
CTGTTTTTTTTTTTTTTTTTTGACGCTCGGTGTAGTGCACCTGATCCGGTGAGAAACAGTCAATTGCGCTGAACCATGACGCTTCACGCAATAAATACTTATCAGTGCAATACGTATCATCCGAGTCTATTAATCCAAATATTTAAAAATGACTTTATATGACCGGGGCATGGTACGTTCCAAGTATTTGATCAATATCGAGTCTGTATTAATCAGATCGGCGGCTACCCAACAGAAACTTAAAATGAAGCCGACCCACCCGTTCAGCCCCCAGCCCCCTCATTACCCCCTCGTAGACAAAAAATGCACACGCATTCATAGGAAACGCGCGTAGCAAAGACGGTCCAAGACCACGGTAAAAACCGGCGTAGCCCTCGCGAGCGTAAACTTGGCGTGCCATACTTGCAAAAGAGGGTGTATTTTGATTGTGATAGGGGTAAGGAAGCGGGAATGGATAAGCCATCATCCGGCTAAACATGTACGACGGCGGTCAACGAAGAAATTATAATCAATGAGGCCAGTTTACTTTTTGACGTTGTCAGCCGGAATAGCCATTGTCCAGAATACCAAAGAGGCTAGGCCACCTGATAAAAAGTTGGCGGATCCTGTATCCAACTATTTTATTACGGTTGTCCGTCATTTGTAAAGGGAACAAACCACTGAGATAAACATACCTCGTATCGCGTTCCCCGCAATAACGAGAAGCCTCGCATAAATGCCTTTCAAACAACCGTGATTTCCCAATCTCCCATGCAAATGCTTTCGGCGCACCTCGAACGATAAAAACATCCAGAAGAAATTAATCCGGAACGCAATGCTTCCCATAACTCCTGTCCACATTCCTGGGAGACCCTGCGAACGAATAATCTGACGAGCACAATCGATAGGTCCCTTGAACTGGCGTTCGGATGTGGATCTTTGGAGCTGAAGTTGCAACTTCACTTGGGGGACACCTCGCATTTCATATACACCGCTGAAGCAAAACCAAACGACACACCTTTGAGGTGCTCCATTGGGGTAGCTAGCGCTACACTATGAAGAAATTTTGATAGCGATTCAGGCGCTCCAGTAGCAAGTTCATACCTGGTCAGGCCAGCAAACATACCGGCTATCCCGTGTGCTCCAAGTGTCAGACGCTTTACGTCTGTACCAGGGACCCACTCCGTCCAATCACATCTCATGAGTAATAGACGAAAGTTATGGAGAGAACCGAAAAGAACAGAGTCAATGGCCGCCCAGCCTAATGCTGGTGGGGTTGCACCTTTGTACAGCGCAAGGATTCCCTTTATAAAACCAGCATGAGCATAACTGAGGGTGGGAATATCAAGACGCACTTCATTCCGGACTATTTTTGTAAGGGCATCGATAGCTCCGTGGTGTGTCCCCGGAGGAGAACATTGCAGTCGAGTTTTGATGGTGTCGAACCTTTATTTCGAAGGGTTAGCATTTCACAGGAAGCCTCTGTAACCATTGGATAAAATTTATAGCATATCAACCATGGAGTACATACATCACTCATGCAACACATACCCGTGCCCAACGGCCACCTAAACTCTAAGTAAGAACACGCTGGCGATTACCGTGAACAAGTCAGACGAACTTTGGTTAGACCTACATAATGCCACAAAATTAAAGACACCAGTTGCCAGTCCAAACGAGAAAATCGAGGACACACCACTCCCGACACCAGCAAAAGCCCCAGCAAAACGGATGGTGCTATTCTCCACCGTAGCAGCCATCCTAGTGTTGCGCGGTTTTAGCACGTGACAAAAAGTCTGTTACCAACCTGGTAAAGTGGTTATACTTTCGCAAAAGACAAACATATTACTGATTATTGTCACCAGTGAACGGAATAAATACATGTCAGAACAGCGGGAAGAAACCACTCCGCAGGAGAAACAGTGTCGCATATGTTTGGATGGACCCGAAGCTGAATTCGAGCTGGGGAGACTGATCCGGCCTTGCCTCTGCAAAGGATCTATGAGCGTGAGTGAGAACATCTAGTTGTGACCAAAAGTACTCATAGATTACATCTACACAGTATGTGCACGTCAAGTGCTTACACCGTTGGAGAAATTCTTCTACTTCCAAAACTGCTTTCTTCTCGTGCCAGCAATGTCACTACCAATACCACTTCGCCCGCACAAGTGTCATCGGCATTGCGACAAATCCTTGTATGTACGTCAATACTCACCACTTAATCCGTACTAACATATGCATGTCACCTTGATAGTCATTATTGCAGCCTTAACCACATTCATATTTACTATCATTGTCCTTCTTTCCTCCTTTCTTACGACCTATTTCATTTCCTCCCTCGATGAGCCTCGTTATTCATCATATTTCTTCGTCTCTCCCGTGGATGTTGCCCAAGATCTGATCCGTGCAGCTCTTCGCATCATGCAAGACCAGGATAGTATTATTTCCGATCCATTCTTTTCACCCCCCTCTCGTCGGCCATTTACCGGCCCAATGACAACTCCCGTACCGCGAGCACCTCCTAGCATCATAAAACGGTTAATTCGCAGATTTCTCCTGGGACTGCCCGTAGTGGGAGCTAGCTCCCTCGTACACATGCTACTGTCTATGCCTCTAATTGGCCCTGTGCATTGGCTAGCACGCTATAGAGGGAACCGAAATAGGAGAGGAAACAGTCGCGATATTGCAGCACTATTGGTCGTCCTTCTGCTTGTCGCAGGTGCTGCAAGGCAAGCCTCACCATACTGTTCACACGACATTCACTCACCTCCACGGACAGGGCCATATACAAAGTTTACGAGTTCACGCAGAAAATGACAAAGCGGCTACTCGCCCGCGCGGAAGACGCGATTCTCGAAGTGAATTGAAATCATTTGATCCTTCTTGTTTATAGACAACCCGACTCTCCTGTACTATGGAACAAGTTTAATGTGTAAGGCTGATTCTTTCGTCGATACCCAAGTAATAACATTAACAAGGACCAATTCTACTGTCACCAATTTCGTCTAAGCTGACGTTTTACACTTTCGTACGTAGTTTTGGTCTGGTCTCGACTCGGCTCCAGCTCCGCAAGGTACTGGTCGACAGCCAGATCTATCCGCCCAACTGGGAATTCTCCTCGTCCAACATAGGATTTTGGTCTTTTCGCCTCTTCCAGCCAATCTGCTAGAAGAACAGCAATATCAGACGATATCGCTTGCACGTTCGCTTGATCATTGAACGGTGGTATCTACGCAAATGATAAATATTCGACCAAAGATGGGTAATACGATGTTATACCTGAGATTCGTACATTTCGTGGAACACGTCCCATATTTCAGGATACGGCACGCCGCATTGCACCAATATACGGGGGGCCCAGCCATATGGGACAACACCTTTGTTCGCCAATGCAAACCGCACGAGCAGTGTCGCGATGTGTCCTGAGCAGAAAGAAAGTACGTCAGGCAAACCAAATGGTGCATATATCAGTATCATTCACGTAGCGGAAATGCGCTTTCAGATGGACAGAATCGCTGGCCTAGTGGCACAACTTTGGCTATTATCCGATCAGCATTGGTCTGAGCGTCAGCATTGTCTTCTATCGCTGGATGAAAGGTCAGCGAAGCGAAGAACATATAGAGCGAAAAATAGACCCACCGTCTTCGAATATCCGATTCCAAATAGGTCGAACCAAGTTCTCATCACGATGCTCGGATACGTAGAGACAAACCAATTTAATGGCTAAAAGGTCAAATGGATCGGCATACGACTGATACAACTAAAGGTAATGAAAATTGTTCAGTAATAACATCATACATGTGGTCGGATGACCTGACCTCCGAGATTGTAAACAGCCGGTTTGCCAACAGCTTGATTTTCTGTCCGACTTGTTCCGAGTCATTGACGTGTGGCAGAAGGACATTGTATATTTCCAGTTGTACCTGGGCCACTTCTAACTTTTCTTCAAGGTCAGTTAGAAATGAAATGGCAGTTTCGTGTCTACCACCCGCAGAAATTGGATGCGACTTGGCATTGCCCACTGCCAACGTTAGATACTCAAGTCGGGCATCAAGGTGGAGGTCGAATCTGTCCTTGCGAATTTGAATTTAGTGAAAAGTACGAGAAGAGAATGATTGCTGACTGCATAGACTCAGCCAATGTTCCCAGTATCTCAGCTGCCCGGAGGGGCTGGCCGTCTTTCACGTAGAACTGCCACAATAGCTGGTATTTTTGAACGCTAACCGGTTCCCGTTTCAGATGTGCTTCGAGAAAAGTGGGTCGCATCTGGAGGCCAAAGAAATTGTCAGAAATATGTTTGCATCCGGATAACAACTAATGAAACAACCTCCAAAAGTTCATCAGCGAGGCCCCGGTCGATAAGCCAGTCATACATAGTCGAATGGAACATCTCATCATCACTTGAAAATGCAAGCTCATATGCATGACTCCGTACAGTCTCAGGATCATCAATTGTCACCACGCCTGCGACGTTATTTTGTTTGGCTTTGGCACTCTTTTCTGCAAAGACAGTCAAAGAATCCAGAATGAGGTCGTAACAACGCAGTCGTCGCTCGCAAAACTCGGAGCGAGGATCGTTAGCAGGTGAACCAGCATACCAATACTCGAGGCCAATGCTGTCCGCGTCTAACACTTGCGCACAACTTAAAGGTAATTCGACCGCTCCTAAAAGGGATGCTGAGACAATTTCGCTGTTTAGAAAATAAACGACGTGCCTTTCGCGTAGCTCAGCTGCTGATAATCACCGCAAATTTCCCGGAGTTTGTCGAATTCTAATATACGTGCACCTTTGACAAACAACCTAGGTATCATGAGTCACCTCTATACCCGTAAGGCAAACCAGCCATACCGTAGTGATTCGCCAAGCCAATTCTGTCGCTCTGTTGGATTCCTTGTTTCGATAGATTTTCGAATATTTTCCTTCGCCTTGAGACAAAATAAGCGCGAAGATTCAACAAACAATGGAAAATGCGAACTTTATATAACATGACATCATCTGCACTACAGAATGATCCACATCTTTGCTGTAGAACGTCACTGATAGTGTCAACCTAATGTATTTGAATGAACGCTGGTTGATGAACAGCGGAAACATGAAGTCTTACGCTAATTTGTTGACCAATTTGTTTATCGATCACGACATTAACCAGTGCTCGCGACGCATACATACCATTTTGTGTTGCGATAAGATCCTCGAATGTTAGTGAGGCGATGACCTCACGTACGCCAGGTTCGCATCTAAAGATGGGTATCCATATAAAACACAGATCAAGCAACTGCGCACAAACGCACTGAGCAATCAATTCTCCTAGTCTATAGTCATTGAGAAGAAGAATGAAGGAGATGGCTTCTATGGTCCTGGTCAGTAAGGCTTGAAGTTGATTAACCGAGCTTTGTTCTGCCTAAAGAGCAAGAAGTCGAATCACAAATCTAACATCAGCATATTATAGCCTCACTTTCCACGCTTCTTGTTCGTTTGCGACGGGTGTGTGACCAGCGGCTTGGTCCCCGGGAGACGAATGAAACAAGTATGGATTTTTATCGAGGAAGTCCTTCAGCGCATACAAATTTTTTTGGACAGTGACAAGCACATTATCCATAACATTCAACTGCTGTGATGCCGAGGGCCTGTAAATGCAAGTGAAGAATGAGCCAAGAGATGATCACTCTATTATAGGCAACTTTACCCTGGCTTTGTGAGCTTAAATTTCCAGAGGGGACGAACAAGTCGTGCAAAATAGATTGCAAACCCTTCTCGCCGGCCACTGAAGATAGCTGTGCCTGTGCCATCGCCTATACGCAAACTAGTCAGCCGGTGACGCACGTACGACCATAGTCGACTTACTCGTACCATAGGTTGCCCTCTCAGCCCACATAGGTCGCTCCCCAAAGTCATAAAATGCCTGTTTGGCTACAGCAGCGATATCAGGACTGACTGTGCAGATCGTACTCGATCCGGATCCTTCCCCAATATCCAGGAACGTATTTCCACTGGCGAGGCCTAGGAGCATTGCACATGTTTGATCTCGTCCAAAGCTAGGGTTGTTTTGATAAAATAAAATAAAATAGGTTCCTGAATGGAAGTATTCCTCACCTATCCCTGAATTCGATGATGGGTTGTACGTTTCCCTCCGACTGAACTTCCTCAATGACGGCTTTAAGATAATCCAAAGCTCGTCTCTTGACGAGGAAAGTCAGTCCAACATTTGTCAAGACCATAAATTGACGTGGCGGCTCGCCAAACTGACTTGCGAGTTCATTCGTAACCGCAGGCGAGGGCGTAGATGATTGTGGCGATAGTCTCGGAATGGCCGCCATCGACCACGTTCGTCCAGGAATAGCCAGAAGGGTGGCATGTTCCGTCAACGGGCGAGGAGATCCAGAGGGTGCCCCATACTGCGATGGCTGCACGAGCGCCTGCTGCTGAGGCCGAAGTTGACCAAGAGCGCCGATTTTGGAGAGATCAGGGGCCATGCAAAGAATGAAATCGGTGCCGTCGGTATCTCCTTGTTGTGCAGCTATAACAAGACCTTCGGAGTAGCAACAATTTTCAAGGTTAGAGACGATGTAAGGTCGTGAACTGGACTGTGGAGATGCCTGAGCTACCCCATAGGCAACAACTGGAGGATGATATGGATTCGACTGTTCGTCTGGATGGAAAAGATTGGGGGGCGGCAATCTGACGTGAATTAATTGGAGTGGTCGGTTAGCACCAGGGGCGGTAACGTTGCTCGGCCCGTAGGAATAGTTGTAGGATATGGAGGAAGATGAAAAGTACAAGCGTACACCGTTGGTGGTAATAGCAAGGAGCTGGACTCCCGAGCGAGATTCCTCCTGTTCTACCACGTGTAAGGAAATAATTTGGAAATTTTGGGGTGTAAGAGCGGGCGACCCGGGAGCTTTTTCTTGGACCGCCTTGTAGATGTTTGAGATGGTCTGCACGTGTTGTATGGATTTGTCGCCACTTGGCTTGTATATCGAGATCCCATTTTTTGCGGTCAGAGTGTAGCAACAGTTTCTCTGAGTGTCCGACACAACAGATATGATTCGATCTAGAGTGGTATGAGAATCGAGAATAGACTGCCATAGCAGTACTGACCTTCTAGGTTGGACGAAGTAAACCGGGGGAACAAACTCCCTACACCACCCACAGAGTGATTTATGAGTTGGACCCGTTTCCCAAACCACGATTCCTTTTCCTGGTAGTGCAACTCATACAAGTTCCCGTCTTGCAAGCCACACATAAAAATACGGCCATCTTTCGTGCCGACTACGGAAGTCATTTCAATATCTGAAGGGACTGACATATCCGTAGCGTATAACTTGATGTCTTTGTGAACACGGTTATTGGGCCCATGGAGGGAGGAGGAGGAGAGACCAATGAGAAGAACAGATGTTGGTGTGCATATAACCAGGAGAAACGATATGTCATCGATAAATACCCCAGGTTTTGGTTTAACGACAGCGACATGGGAGATGACGTCTGGCTGATCAACAAACGAGCTTATTTCTTGGCTGTAAATATTTAGCAAGCGAAAATGCAGTAAATGACTTCTTTTCCCTACCCTTCTACATAGTCCCATAAAAAAAGCTTCTGGTCGATGGTGATCCATACACGTTCAATTTCGGGCATCAAACCCATGTGGGACGTTACACTCGTGTCTTTACATAAGTTATAGGTTATCAGGACACAGTGTAATATTGTGAACCACTCACTATTATAGTACTGGAAGAGACCCTCGGGAATACCGATTAATCTTCGTTTCTGAAACGGAACGCGGTAATCATCCGGAAACACACTGTATGCCACAGACGACTGTCCACCAGCTACAGTGTTTAAGTTAAGATGTTCTAGGACTGTAAGAATTCACGTACGAGTTGTCAAAGTGTCTCCGAGGTCAGGGATAATTTGCGAATCTTTGATGAACTGGTCTTGCAGAACGCGACTGGCACTCTGAAGGGCGGAGACATCTACGATCGGTGCTGGCATAGCAGCAGGTCGGAGCTGACGATGAGCTACGCCATCAGTTCCTATAAAATTATGTCGACCACTAAAGGCCATGTGTCTGAGAGTTGAAAACACCGTACACAAATGTAAACATTCGATAGAGACTGTGTCCCTGACGCCAGACGGTGAGCAAGAAGGAATGATGCTGAACCAGCTGCAGGATAATATTCAAAATGCTATAATCGCTGCCATCGATAACTCAAACTTTCATTTCGATCTTCCAATTCTCAGCGAAGCTAGCTTGGAACCATTACTCTCTTATAATCCATGTGAGAGGGAGCGGCTCGAATTTGTCGGAGACAGTCTCCTACATTCAGCCATTGGGATTGGACTTTATGAGCTCTTTCCCCTCGAGTCTCCTCATTTTTATACTGTAAGCGTCTTTGTTAGTAATTGATATTCTTATCATCAAACTATCTTCCTCCAGACCCTACGCAAGTGTCTGAACTCCAATGCAACGTTTGCTCGTCTCATGGTTAAAGTTGGTGCTCACGAACTCAGTTCGTCTGATATCAAGAAAGCCGCCGATGCCTTTGAGATGTGTATTGCCGCCTACTATACGGAACATAACTTCGAAACTCTTCGCTTGTGGGTGAGTAACAGGTTTCGGCCACTTATTCTGGCAGCCGGAAGCGTTTTTTATAGTTTGTAAGTGTCTCATACAGCTTTTTCGTAACTGGTCACTAAGATCACATACTAGCCGACAATGGGAGGCGTCGTTGTCTATGCGTGGGCGGAATATCGAACACAGGATGGCAAATGTTGCATTTTACACGAAATTGCAAAGGCCCGAGAAACACAAGATCCTCGGTATGGTCACATACGAGTACTTTTGCGCAAGTTCTAATTTCTTGGTCGATGATAGCTCGATATAATTTTAAGCAACAACAACGTCTTTTACAACGCCATTCCAGAACACCGGGTACATCCCGGGCAAGAGCATCAGCTTCGTCTGGTACATCCCGGATATGGGCGCCAGCTACTTCCATTCCAACACTATTTGCGACACCTCGGTCTAAAAGCCTTCATCCAGTCCAACCTGCATCAGTTTCTAAAACAATTATCGATCTCACCCTCGACGGTGATTCAGAGGACGATACGGAGGATGGACACAAGGAAGAGGCCACCAACAACGCGATTAATCGACCAACGAACACGGTTCGAATTTTACGACAGTTTGTCCCCACACGCCGTAGCCGTGTGCCTCTACCCAAGTCCACATACGATCCCTCTCCTTCATCGTTCCCGCCAATGGTAAACCGCGTCAACAAATTGTTGGTCTCCCCCAGGCTTACTAAGGACCGCAATGTGGTTGGGACGTTGACCAACCCAATAACTATCGATAACTTGTCTTCTGACGAAGATGGATAGGCGATATGTAGGATTATTACAATGTATTATCAGTTAGGGTCATCAATCTTGTGGTTTGGGGCATACTAGTAAACCCCTTGTCGAAGCGTCATGCAAATCACCTGGCACAGCTTACAGCCCTGAATTATAAACACCACCAAGTCAGCAAATGTACCTTTACCTCGTCTGATGGTTGATTGGATCCTTCGTGGACTCACCCATGCGACCCATCGAGCTAACGGGAAAATGTCCTCGGTCAAGCAGGTCGAACTCAGGTCGGCATTCAGCGAAAAACAAGAGAACGTCGTGCGGGCCATTCGACAAGAATATAACATTCTGAAGGATTTAAATCACCCCAACATCGTACAATTCATACGGTTTGAGGACTCGCCGGGTTGTCTGAACTTGTGAGTACTTTACTCTGTCTTGCCACTCCTCCTTAATTTCCCTGTGGAAAAGGTTCTTGGAATATGTTCCGGGCGTTTCTATCGGTGATTCACTCTTTGCAAATGGCAAGTTCCCTGAGGAACTTGTTCGATTCTATTCAGGTCAGATATTTTTCGGCCTGGAGTATATTCACTCCCGTGGAATTGTCCACCGTGTCAGTGACTTAACCCAGTAGCAAGACGTGTATACTTACATTCCTGAACATCAGGACATGAAGGCAGATAATATTCTCGTATCGCCATCTGGCACGTGTAAAATATCGAACTTTGGCAAAGCAGAAACATCAGTCGTTTGTGGTCATTCCAAATGCCGAAGTCCTGCGCAGGTCGACTTTTGGTCAGCCCCAGAGGTCTTGGACAGGCTAGCGTACAATGAAAAGGCGGATATTTGGGGCGCAGGTTGTCTTATGTTGGAGATGTGGACCGGAAATCGACCTTGGTTTGGAGATGATATATTGGTTGTCAAATATAAAGTCTGTTGGCGTTGTCTACAGTTGGGAGACGTACTGGCTGATACAATTATCTGTCAGATTTCAGAGCTCAGAATGATCCCACCCATACCTGAAGACACTACTCTATCTACTGACGCAATTAACTTCAGGAACAAGTGTTTGGTGATGTACAAAGGTTTTTAACTTGTCTCATATACAACTACTAAGATAACTCGCAGCGATCCTATAAATCGATCTACTGCGACGCTACTACGACAGCATCCATATTTGTCACCCGCACCAATGTTGAAATTAGAAGGTCGACTACCCATGGGTGCGAATCTCGAGGGAGGTCTTCGCGGAGACACTCAAACACCTGTTATGCCGACTCCACCAGATTCATCAGATATAGTCGAAGTCAGAAAACATCGACCACGACTGCCTGGAGGACGAGTACCAGCAAATTGGACCGTCACGTGGAAATGTGCTCGTCAGGGGGATAAAAGTCCAAGGCTGCTATCCCCCAACCAGTTGACTGATCAAGGCACTGTGGGAAAAATCAACATTGATGTACCTAGTGATGCCTCGGTACTAAATGCCGTTCAGCCGCTGAGGTTATGTTCCGAATCTAATGGGTCAGTAGCTGCCAGCTCATTGAAGATTCCATCTTCTTTGACGCATAGCCCCATGCCCGAGCGTATTATGAAGTCAGCAGATTTCATAACGCCTGATGAACATGGCTGGATTGTTCAGATGCTCGACGGTCCATCCGAAGATTTGTTGGACTTAACAATCAAGTCAAGTGTTCCCTCGCCGCCTCAATCGCCTCCGCCTTCTCCGCCACCTCTGCCGCCACCCCTACCTGTCTCTCGGTCTACGCTTCCCATTGTACCAACACTCCTCATACCCCCGCCGCCGCCTCCGCCACTTATACCGTCCACGCTTCCCAGCCCCCCGCCGCCACTTCCTCCCACCCCTCCTACGATTTATACTTTCCCCACACCACCACCACCACCACCGCCGCCACCCAACCCTCCTGCCCCCCCCACGCTTCGCACTCTGCCTATGCCGCCCACTGTAATGTCTAGTTTATCACCACCTCTCCCACTTCGAGACAATATTGACACTCCAGTTTCCTTATCATCCTCTTCCTCTTTACCTCATGATACGGTCCCGTGGCATCCGCACCACCCACGGCCGTTGCCTACAACCATACGGCCCCTTCCGCCTATTCCGTCGCAACCAATTGACCCATCTCCTGCACGCTTAAATGGCCAGCCTCCTGCGCGTCCGGATGACCAGTCACCCGCGCGACTAATCGACTTGTCACTCGCCCGGCCTCACGAAAAATCCTTGAGAGTAAATACTAATATCCGTCCACAAAACCTTGCTGTGACGAGGTTGTCTGTGATACACGAGGCTGCATCAGTTCGCTCCTCAACGGCTACTCCTGCCATTGACTCTGTCTCTGTGTCACCGAATCGTTCGTCATCTCAAACGCCCCCATTTACGAACGGGCATCGGCTTCCACCTCCGCGACCTGTTATTGTGATACCCGCCCGTGTGGTTGGGGAGTCTCTTCCTTCACAAGAACCCGTCGTTAAGAGGATCGAGGACTGCTTTCCCAGACATAATTCTTCAGTGCCCATAATGGGGACCACTCAGTCCCCTGATCATGTCTGGAAACCATCTGTTCAGGTTGTCGCCGGGGAAAGTAAGAAGCGAATTGGGCAACCTTCGGCTACAGATTCTAGTACCACTATGACACGTAGGAATACCTCGAAACTGTGGATAACGCGTTATGGATAAAGAGTTTCCACGTTTAAACGTTTGGCATTTCTATGCTAATGCCGGGTGTTAACCTGTAGACATTGAAGAATCTTCCATCTTATACAAGTCGTAGCTTCATTGCAGCAAGTGCTGTTTATTTAATTATGTAAACTCGCGTCTTTCGAGGTCAAAAGCATCAAAGAAGCCCCAGATAGCAGTACTTTTGATGACTCCTCACAAAAAAAAAAAAAAAACATAAATATTAGAACGTGGTCTAAGTAGTAAATGCTCGGTTTATGCGTCGTTATCAAAGGGGTACTAGATATGGTAAGATTAATATTAGACTGAATTATCAGGCATGATCAATCGGATTAACGAACCTCAAACGATTCTGGGGGATCGGCTTCCGGCGAACTCTCATCCAACGCAATATGAGGACCTGAAGCAATGATTGCGTGGCCGTTGGGAACAGCTCCGCTTGTGGGTCCTGCTGGCGTCTCTTCAACGGGCGCGTCGAACTCAATAAATCTGGCTTGTTCGTCGGGTCGTAAATCCTCAAGGATTAATACACCGCCACCACCACTTGCATATTTCTCCGATGCTAGACCGAGAGAAGCTGTCGGTGATGTCCTGCCAGCTGTCGTGACGGGGGCCTTTGCACTAACGGTGCTTGACGATGTCTTTGTAGACACAGCACGTACCGGTTGGTACCGACCATCGTTCGGAAATGTTATATGTACCAACTGAGCAGGGGTCACACGTGAAAAGTTGGACAACATTTCAAACAATGGTTCGGTTTTCCGTAGCGGTTTGGAAGAAGACGTCGAAGCCTTAGCTTCATCGGCGAGGTTGGAGATTGAACCGTTAATTGGGGAGATATCGCCATGCTTGGTCGACGACGGCTCGTCGGCTTTCATCTCTACGTCGAAATCAATTTCTTTCTTCGACTCCGGCTTGTCATCCTAATACTATCGTCAGAGGGGTTATTTCAGTTGACTTCACACTCACAGTATCCATGGAATCGCCATCAGCCGCCGCTTTCTTCTTTTCTCTGGCCTTGACTTTTGCGGTTGTGGATAATACAGCGGTGGCTACCTTTGCCACGGCTTCCTTCTTTGGAGGCTTAATCGGAGCGGGATATGCAAACAGGCTAGGCTTGGCATTCGACACATATTCGAATTCTGGAGCCTAGAAACGCTGACGTAAGTTTTACAGAACTGCAAGTTCGTCAACCTGGTTACCTTTAGATCAGCGTTCAAACCAATGATGCCCGTCGGCTCAAACGCTAAACAAGCGCAGTGGGCCAATGGATACCAATACCAAAACTGACAGAACATGACCATTCCGACAATCGCACTCGTGTTTCTGCTCCCGGCTCGGCTCTGTAAACTAATGGTGACATTCCGACCGCCAGCATCGATGAAACCTTGTCCAAGTGCGGCACCAAACCGAGCCATAGGATCTTCGTGTTTGTCGGACACAACTTTGGTGTAAAGCGCGCGAGTAGATGCAAGTGAAGAAGAGGATGCATCAGATTGTTGCACCAGAATCATGCCGAGCGCAATAAATGCCCCCTGGCGAACGAAATCTACGCTATCTTTTGTCATGGGTTCCAGGATGTCAACAGCATCCTAGGAATGACGTGGTCAAGAATTGAACTGGTATAGTTAAAATATATACCCACTTGGAGTCCAGTGCCAGCGCAAGCAATGCCTAACGCTAGAGTGGCTCCACAACGGACATGAGGATTATAACTTTCACTCAGGAGTTGTACGATTCTTGGTACCTGGCCAGGGTTTTTGAACAACAAGAACGCCAGCGAAGTTACTGCTGCTCGACGAACATCGTCTGAAGTATCCGAAACAGCGATATGTAGTATCTGCCGGATGGCATCATTATTCGATGTCCCCGCATAAGCTAGCGCAAGAGCATAGACACCCCCATATCGGAGAATTGGATCCTACCACGAAATCGGTCGATCGTTGACTACGACATGAACCAGTATGCAGGAGCGTACCTTTTCGGCTAGCAGTAACTTTATAGTGGTATTTGCTTCCTCCTGGCGGCCGTAATAAATGAAAGCAACGCCGACAGCAAGGCCACGGATGATCTTCTCATGCTGCGTCTCTCGGGCATATGTAAGCATTTCCTCTGCACAGTTCGCATCTGCCGTTCCAAGCATAACCAACCCCATCGCAAACCCTGCTGCTTCGCCCGCTACAGCCGAATCTGTAAAAAGGGTCTGCTTAAGATCGTCATAGGCATCTGCATTCTTGCCACCCATGCCCGAAACCCCAAGTCCCAAGGCCGCTCCGTGTTGTACGACTTCACCTTGTGCGGCCTTTAGCGTCTCCCGAAGATAACCTTCTACTGAACGACCACTTCCACACCCTGCGTTGATCAAGCCCAAAGCATACAAAGCGCCACCCTCGGAATACGCGGCCCCTTGAATTTGGCTTTCGCCGCCACTTTGAGGCAAGTAGGGACCCAGAATGGTCATACCTTGTTCGAAGTAGCCCTTGTGAATTACACCGAGACCTGCAGTAGCAGAGAACTTCGACCAGTTGGAAGCCAGGCCAAGCCACTCGAGATTCTCCCGCAAGAAGGCGTCGGAGGTTGTACCAGAGTGCATATAGGCATTTTGTAGCGTGAGCGCCGTGTGATATATAGAAGATCGCGGCTCTAGTGCTTCCTGTAAGCAACATTAATCAGCTAGCAGATAACGATGCGAGGGAGTTGCAGAGACTACCTTGGTATTCTTGAGAATGAGCATATCAACCTTGTTATTTCGCTTGAGAAATTCGAGATATAGCTTAACGGATTCTTGACCGGTGAAAATGTTTCTCAGCTTATCGTATATTGCCTTCGCTTCCTGCACATTGCCAGTTCAGTTCGTGAATGTGATGTTAACCGACAAAACATACTCCTTCGCCCTCCGGTAATTCACTACGAACACTTTCCAAGAAATCCTGAGCACCCCCTTCCACAAGGTCAAATGCAAATTGATACGCCAAAAGATTTTCTTTCGGAACAAGCGAAGCCAAGAGCGAAACAGTAAGTGATGGGTTACCGAGCGTAACAAGCAAGCGTGTAAGGGAGTGGATGTGGGGGGACTTAGCAGCTGTCGAGGGCTGGGGGAAGAGGGGAAGCAAGAAGTGAAGGACTTGGTCACGATAAGAGAGCGAAAAGCCAGCATCGAGAACCCCTTCCATGGCATAGGATAACAGAGAAATGTCTTCTGTCCGTTCATATACCTCAGCGATGATGTCCAAGCGGTGAGATTCAAGAGCGATGCCAATGGCCTGAACGAAGCAAAGAACTCAGGTGTGAAAAAAAAAAAGTGGAGGCAATATATTCACCTGCTTGTATTCCTCTTCTTCGATGCATTGCTTGAATATCCCCTCGATGATATTTTGAAGACGTAGGTCAATCTTTTCCTGCTGCTCAGTTTTTGATTCGGCTCGCAGCTGAATATATCTATCAATGGCCTTGGCTGCATGGCAAAAGTGTGCTATTGAGCTTCACGTCAAACGAATACACAACAGAAACACTTACAAACAACTGTCTCGACATACTCCTCCGCCCCATAGGCGCGACTTTCTGCTTCGAACGCGCTGCCCGCGCCTAAAGCGAAGGAAAGGGCTTCGTCATACTCTCCGAGATAGTAGTAAACTTTGCTGGCTAACAGAGCAGCCGAATCACGGGCATCCTTTGAAAGTTCATCGCTTTCATATAGGGATTCACTAAGAGTACGTGAGATGACTGCACAAAAAACAACTCCAGAACGTACATGAGGACAATGTGCTCTGAAATTTCTGCCCAAAATTGGGGAACAAGAGGGCTAAGAGCTCGCAAGGCATGTTGTTTAAACACTGGATCCGGTTCTGACAGTAACGCAAGAACACCAACAGCAGAGGACTGAGAACGGGTGACCATGATTTTCTCAAGTCAAACCTTTGAGACGCGTCAGCTTGAGCCTTGCGTCCATAACCAGCGCCCGGAGTTTAAATTATGTTCGGAAATAACCGGATCTCCTCCTCACTACAGCACCATGTCTTTCATTACTCGTAACGCATTGCGGGCTGTTGCTCGTTCGGTTCCTAGGACTCGCAGCCTTACTACACACCCTGGTCCAGCTAATTATACTTCAGAACATGCTGCCCTTCAAGCCCATGCACATGGTGCGAACGAGTCTTCCGAACACAATCAGTTAAAAGGGCTGACAACCTTCTTTAGAAACTACCGATCTCTGGCGAAAAATTAGGTATCGTTGGCGTCACATATAGTTTCGAAACCTGAGTTGACTTGGCTATGACACAGCTTCTACGTTTGCATTCCTGCTAGTTCGTCGTGTCGTCCTTCTCGCAGTATCTAGGTCATGACCTAGTCACCTTAGTTGCCGTCTGTGTCGCATGGGTCTACAACGTGGAGTCAGAACACGGTGCACATACAGAACACATTAAGGCTGAGAACGATGGAAAATTGCCTGACATTCCAAACTATGAGTACATGAATAGAAGGGTTAAACCCTTCCCCTGGGGCATGAATACTCTTTTCTATAATCCTCACGTATGTTTATTTTCCATTTTGTTTGATACTGATCCACTAATTTTTGGACGAAGGTCAACAAGGATTTGAGCGAGTCCGAGTAGATAATAGATATAAGGGAACAACTCCATAACATCTGCGCTTCTACCTTAACTCTTGTCACACATTTGCACCGTCCATGGGCACTTATAGATACCCGTTGGCTACAATATTCGGTTCACGACACGTATCTCGGACTATGACACGACTAATGACACTTGAAAGCAACAGACAGATGATTTACAGTTCTATTAAATCGAAGGTAGTACAGTAGTGATGAAAAATGGCGCACAACGTGAGTCCGTTAATGTTCATGCAGAATCAGAGCGTAATCCAAACTCCCACCAACGAACTGGCTAGAACACCGACCAAGCCTGTTAATACTGACCGGGTGCAACTGAAACTGTAGGCACTGGTTCCGGCACTCGAGCTATGGGTTGCAGTTGATGCCAACGAACCAGCCGCACTAGTAGCCGCTGTATATACTGATCCACCAAATGTAGTAACCACTCCTGCACCGCTGGTGGCCAGCGTAATCGCTTGACCACCTTCGGATGTAACTACAGTTGCAAGCGAACCACCAACGGCTGATGATATTAGCAGTTCTGTCAGAGGCTACGCTTCGATTGATGCCTAGCTGGCACTCACAGGTTACAGTTTTAAATACTTGGCCGGCGCCAGAAGTAACTTCCGTTGCGACAGAGGCAGCTATGAAGGCGGTTTAACATGATATTTAACAAATCCATTGGTAACTTACCAGCGGACGTGGCTTCACTGAACACAGAACCAGCCTCGGATGTAAGAGAGTTAAATAAATTGTCAACTGCAAACCATTAGACAATGGCCTGTGAAAGTCGGGTTCAAAGTAGCCTTACTTTGTCGCTGCTGAACATGAGCGCCGTTGGCGACGGCGACGAATACGATTAAGAAGGAAAGGAATATTTTAGTGAACATGAAGGAGTAAAGTTGAATTTGATATCGAAGGCCATAATTTATTGCGAATATATATGATAATGGCAGAATTGTGGAGCCGTGGACAGTGGACACTGCCTGGCGCAGTTGAGTGCACTGCACCAAACAGCGGCCTTCCGTAGTACAGGTCAGACATCACTGCCACACGGTGACGACATGCCTCGCGCGATCATATCGCCCTCTGTGTTGGCATCGGATTTTGGTCAGCTCACGGCAGAATGTAGGAGGATGATTAAAGGAGGGGCCGAATGGCTTCACATGGGTATGTTGCTCATGACCAGTTTGCTATTCAACTGTAACGTAAACTGTAGATGTTATGGACGGGTGATTACTGAAATCCACAGCTCATGATATGCTGATCATAACCAGGTTATCAGCCATTTTGTTCCCAACATAACCATGGGTTCGTCGTAGAAATTTTTTTTGGTTCTTAACTTACTCTTCACCCGTAGGTGCTCCGATTTTGGCGTGCATCTCGAGGGGTGTCCCTGGGATATTCATGGATTGCCATATGATGGTTGCAGAACCAGAGAAAGTAAGTCCATGCCGTATCTACCTGCCGCTCTATCAACTCTTCAAAGTGGGTAAATGATATAGCAGACGCAGGAGGTTCACTATATTGCTTTCATCTCGAAGCAACAAGTATGTCCGCCCTCCGTTCCTTCGTCGCTTAATTAATGACTTCGTGTAAAAGCCGACCCCCTTTCCCTTATCAACATGATCCACGAAAGGAGAATGAAGGCGGGCGTCGCCATTTCGCCAGACACGCCCTCGGCAGCTATAACAGACGAAGTAGCTGAATCTGCCGATATGTTACTCGTCATGACGGTGTATCCAGGTGCCCTTCCCCATATCGTAATATTTAGTTCTGAATTTATACTTATCACATGTAGGCCGAGGGGGTCAAAAGTTCTTGGACCGTTGTGTACCCAAAGTCTCCGAGCTCCGTGCCCGCTTCCCCGATAAAGACATAGAAGTAGACGGCGGGGTCGGCCCCAAGACAATCGACGCTTGCGCTGATGCAGGTAAGCTGATGCAGTGTTTGTGAACCTTACTCTTACTATGCCATCGTGTTCAGGTAGTAACGTCATTGTCGCCGGAACTGCTATTTTCGGTGCACCCAACCCCGAGGGAATCATTGCAAACCTTAAAGCGACGGTCGTCGCAGCGCAAGCCAAATTGGCCAAATGATCGAATGGCCGTTGAGTTGGATTCTATATATCTAGAGTACGTCCGCGATGAGAAATTCAAATGTGAAGACATGACTCCCCTTGTAATGACTTGGGCAAGGACTCTTAAACAAACACCTACTTCAGTCTTGACTTTACGAAGTGCGAAAAACAGCAGGTATGATTATCCGACACTATACCTAGGGTATATATCTATAGCTGAACGACAAGGTGACATTTTTACTATATATAATACGGGCATCACGTCGTGTCCTTCCCGGTGACGGTCGTATCGGTGAGCATACAGAGCAGTGTTAAAACGTATACCGATCACCATTCAATCCACTCCCCATACATGTTTGGTCTTTCGCCACGAATGAATGCTTCAAATGTTCTCTTCAGAACAGTTGCCCAGTCTAGATCTCGCTTGTCATCTTCAACACTATCCACTTTATGAATTGGGTCGTCTTGGACAATGTCATTGTCAATGGCACTGGCTCCAGCACTGATATGAGTTTGTTCGTTTTCTAGTCTTGCAGCGGCCCGAGCTGCACGTTCGCCAGCAAGGAAGCGAGCTCCAAGATCTGGCCAGTTGCGTGACGGGTCGAATGGTTTCCACCTGATAATTGAAATGAGGCTAGGGTTGATTGCTGAGTGGAAAAATGTACCAGAAATTATGGAAATGATAAGAATATGCCCCTCTGAAGAAGCCTTCGAAGCCTAATGCTTGGGGCGCTGCGCTGTTTTGAACTGGAGTATCAAAGAAATCTCCAAATCTGATGATGCTTGGGTCAGTACAAGCCCGGCGAGCAGTTTACATAAGCTCACTCGTAAAAGTACGGCTGAGGCGGGCGATCGCGTTGATAATACTCTGTATTCAGCCACGCCGAATCGAATAAAGCATCGGGGAGGCGGAGCAACAATGGCTCCAGATAGGCATCCTTCAAGTAACGCGACACGGTCATAGGATGGAAATCCAAACCGTTCTTCAACGCCGTGCGGAATAGGAAGGTGCCAAGAGCTGACCCCTTGTTCAGGTGAAGAACAGCGGTGTTGTACTTTTCAAGACGGGACCATCGATATGCGAAGGCGCCTTGCCATCCCCACATTTCTTCCCAATCGCGCAGGAATATTGTATCCGCATCCAAATATATGCCTCCAAAGCGATGGCATAGAACGAATCGTGCCATATCTGACAAGATGACCGACAATCTGTCGTATGATGAAGAAGATTTTGATCCTGTGCGGTTCAGCATATCGTCCTCGTCGCCTTTGCCAACACCAGTCGGGGAGGGTTTCACTGCTGCGGTCCCATTTGTAATATCCGAAACCGAAGAAGTATCTTGTCCCTTTTGTTTATCAACTGGAACATTGATAATGTGCCCGCCAGAGTTGAACAAAGTGTCTTTCAACGCACGCCATTCGTTTTTCAGTTCTGGTATTCCATCCAATTGTTCTGTGGTATTCCAAAGTTTGAACTGGATTACGTCCTTAAACCGGGGGTGAAGGAATGGCGCGGCCCAGGGGTTCAACTTGAGCTGGTCAAACATGTCTCGCGTCGCAGAAGGATTCGGGACAGCTGCAGCGGGACCAGGGTTGATCCAGAGCCAAAATTTTGGGCGACAAACAGGGGACTCCTTGGGATATTCGCGTTGCTGAAGGCCGACATTTTGCGTATATAAGAACGAGAGCAGCGCGAGATACGGCTTGTCGGTGAATGGCCCAGTCCAGAACATATGGAATAATCGAGGATACTGGTCATCGCAAGGAGACGCGTTGGAAGGCCGTTGACGTTTTACAGGTGGCGGAAAAAAGACTTGGCTTTCCCATTCAGCACCTCGCCTTTTCGATAGCCCAACCTCGGGATCGGTATCGCGCTCGCCCTGGGAACCAAGCACAACTGCGGGTTGGCCAAAGTTACTGACCGGAGTTGGTTCTATCGCATTCTCAGCCCCTCCAGCTTCCACATAGATATACTTCCAATCATCCGTCTTTCCACGTCTCATCCTGTTCCCATTATCCAGTCCTCCACCTATTCGAAGGACTTCTAAACAATCGCGTACATACTAAGACGGAATGTCATGAGCCACGTTATACATACGATGGTACTTCAATATACCTTTTGTTGGGAGAAATCACAGTGCTTCATAACCACATCCATATCTGCAATACTTCCTGGTACGGGCCGAGGCGGATAAGCAACATTCGGCGGTTGACTTTGAAGATCCAGATAAGTTCGTTTTGAGCCAACCCCGACAGTGCCCGTGGCAAAAGGACCCGGAGGTGGTCTAAACCGTGAGGGAATTGTAGGTTTATTTCGTGGAGGTAACGCTGGGTTTAAAGGGGGTGAAATGAGGCCAATCTGCACTGGGACTGGAAAGAAGCGTCAGACGAGACAGAACACGGAAAATCAGTATTCACTTACGCGATTCGGCGCTGGGATAATGGCCACTCGCGATTTCCCATTTCCATATGCGCTGCAGATCTTCCCGTCTAAAAACCAGAGTAGGTGGGTCACCGGGAGAAAGCCCCATTGGCCACTGTTTGTTGTGCGTGCCAAACCGTTTCCCCAAAGCGAAAAGACCAAAGACCATTGCAAAAAACGCAAGGCAAAGGATAAACGGACCCTTTGTCCGGCCCCAACGTCCAACGCTGTATTGGTGAAAGCGGATAGGATTTGGTATTAGCAACCGAAGCCGACGATTCCGTATTCCTGGAATGGGAAACGATATTGGAATCATCCAAGACATGTGAGGCTGGGAATGCAACTTTTCTTGAACAGCAGAAGAGAAAGTAGGGAGGCCATATGAAGTGCGGCCCTTTTCTCGGAGTCCATTACCCCGTTGTGGTGATTGGAAATACACCGAAGATGGCATAGAGAACGCTAACGCTGGCAGCTACGGCCGGGATAGCTAGGTGGCTGGAATCGAAGGGTGTACCGGGGGCTATATCATTTATTTAAATATTTGGCGGTGTGTCCGTGGGAAAAAATTGATGGCAGCACCCGTTGCCACCGTGACAACAAGTGAGACACGGAATATGTCCAACGTTGAGCGAGTCTAAAGGTTTATTGAATTCATGCACGAGACGATCAGAATATTTACAGGATATCAGAACAACTCTAGTATCACAATATTTAATTTGCACCCAGGGGTTGCAACTCCAAGTCAGCAGGGTCAGTAGGAACCGACAAGATACGCAATGTGTTGGTGTGTCCGAGGCCACCCTTCCAGCCTTGCACTGCGATAATGGTGGACCCAGTCTTGATGATATTCAAAGTCAAGGCGTTGCGCAAGCCAAAGCGGATGCGATTATCGACCTTAAAAACATCTGTCAAAACGGCAATAACTTTAACAGCAGACCAGATCTTACATCGGTCTGCCATTGATGGCCCTGTATACCTCTAGGCTCTGGGTACCAGAAAGGATAGCATCCACGATGCAAGTGAATCTGGCGCGCAGTTTGCTCATTGCGGGTGACTGGTCGGGTATTTCCGTGAATAACATGACCATGAGTATTTTGATGACACGCACCTGTGATAATCGGAACCCTGGGGCGATATTTAGAAATCAGGCGAGCCGTGCTGCCGCTCGTGGAAAGAACGATAATCGCTGCAGCATTTTGTTCCAGTGCGGCTGCAACTGCGGCGATGGCTACAGTCTCCGGTGTCGCCGTGGGGCGAGGTTGAGTTGCTGTAATCTCGGCGTACAGAGGAGGGTAACAGATAGCAGATTCAGCGAGAAGACATGTTTCAGCCATCATGAGAACTGAAATGAAATATTAGCGAGCGCTTGTTGAGCATAATTGGGAAGGGGATGAACATGCCGGATTGGATAGGGTATGCGCCCTTTGCTGTCTCTCCAGACAACATGACACAATCAGCTCCGTCAAGGACAGCGTTGGCGACGTCGCTGACTTCCGCACGGGTTGGTCTCGGATTATACTATGGGACAGTCCTTAGAAAAAGGCATAGTATCAAGACTGATATTCACCGTCATGGACTAAAGAATGAAACTGAGTGGTCAGCCCTCGTTAATCGAAATTACAGACGTACCTCGAGCATCTGTGTAGCCACAATGACAGGCTTTCCGACAATATTACATTTCGCAATCATCATCTTCTGGGCCAAGAAGACCTGACTTGCAGGGATTTCGATACCGAGATCGCCACGAGCGACCATGACCCCATCTGTCTCTTTCAAAATCTCGTCGAAATTTTCAACGCCTTGCTCGTTCTCGATTTTGACGATTATCTTGATGTTAGCGCCGTCAGGACCAAGAACCTCACGGATGTCCTTGACATCCTGTGCGCTGCGGATGAAGGAAGCAAATATCATGTCTACTCCATTCTTCACACCGAATGCCAAATCTTTCTTGTCCTTCTCAGACAGAGCAGGAAGGTCAACGGCGGTTTTAGGGAGATTAACACCTTTCCGTGACGAAAGGGTTCCATTGTTCAAAGTGCGGACGCGGACATTTGTGCCGTCGATGGAGAGGACAAGAAGAGTCAGGATACCTGTTTTAAATTCAGTCATTTGTTTAGGCCATTCAGGGAGTATGTTTGCAGACCATCGTCGACATAGATAAGCTTCCCAGGTGCTGTCACCTTGGGTAAGTTTTGCTAAACAGCCAAATTCAAATCATAACGACAACCTCGGGAATCAGCGTACGTACGTAGTCAACCCATACAACCTTATCGTCGCAAGATTCTGCGTATTTTGTGTCTGTCGACAGAATAAACTCATGCCCAGCTTGAACATTGATCTGAGATTATTTGCTCCATAAATTTCGCGTAGATAAAAAAGCGTGTATGACGTACATCCATGTTATCCCGCATCAAACCAGTACGAATCTCAGGGCCTTTCTGCGAGGCAAGTATATAAGTCTATACCACAAATCGATATTTCGGGAAGAGTACGGACCGTATCCAAAGCGATTGCAACTGGGCGGCCGTTAGGTTCAGCTAGGAGAGGTAGTGGGTAGGGCAAGTGATGCTAATTAGAGAATTTTTTTACCAGCAATCATCTTCCTAGTATTGTCGATAACGCTTTGGTGGTAGTCGTATGATCCATGAGAAAAGTTCATGCGGACTATTGGCCCTTAAGATCAGGAAGAACATCCAACTAGCCATGTTTACGCACCAATATTGACGCCTGCACGTCTGAGCTCCGAAAGTTTTTCAACGGTGTTGACCTTCGGTCCTATATGTAATTCATCGTAAAGGCTGATGGTATTTACGCAAAGACCAAAATACCAATGGTCGCGATGATAGACGTCTGTTTTAAGTAAAGTTGTGTTCTTATATTCGTCAGAGGATAAGTACAACATACCTTGCGGAGAAACTTGGTGGCCTCGGAGGGCAGGGGTGCCGTCGTAGTGCTCAATGTTGACGACCACTCGAGTTGAGATCGGATTCCATCGTTTTTATGCATCTTTTTGTCAAAAGGTGTAAGACAACAGTGAAAAAAAGCCTAGGGTTGTGGTTCGGACCTTTATACTTCTTGCCGGAGCTTAAGTGGGATGAAAAACTTGACTTGGCTTATCGATGGGCAAAAAAGGGCCACGATGACGAACGTTCCTTTCACGCTGTATAAATCCAGCTGCAAAAAGAAAAAAAGCCTATAGTACATACATTTATGATTGACAACATAAGTAACACAACAAGTTAGAGATATGGTACCACCAGCCCAGAGCAAACCGTCCGATAGAATCAAAGTATGCATACTGACGAAGGTCTTCTACATAACTCTCAAAGTCCAGCCGTGTAGTCCACCATCTTGCTGAGCCGCTAGTTGAGCCGCTGCAAGCCAACCAGTATCGATGTGTCCTCCAGATGGAGTTGACGGATTGCCTGTCATGCTTAATTCCATGGCTTGGAAGACGTTTTCACACGCGATTGTGCGACCAGAATGATAACCAACACCGTCAGATGCTCGAATAAAGAGCAAGGGAAGACTACGCCCCGCTATCGAGGGCGGTGGCGCACTCGATGTCGAGGAATCGTTAGATGGTTGGTCGTTATTCGGTGCCACATCGGTCGGTGGTAATGCATCTTCCTCAAGCGCCTTGATAACATCCGCCAATGGTGGCATCTCAACGATAACAATCGTGTGTAAAGGCGCAGAAGGCATGTACCGTGGGGGCCCTGGAGTTGAGGACGAGATTTCAGATGATTCAGTAATGGATTGGTGTTCGCCTGAGGGACCTCCGGTGTCTTGAAGGCCCATCGACTGAACAAATGGTGATATATTCGTCAATGGACCGGGAGGAGTAGCGTGATAGACTCGGTGACGCAATGGGCCGAGGTTGCCAAGGTAGACATCAAGAGGTTTTTGTGTTCTATTCGCGTGATCCTCATAAAAGAAATTCGAAACGGTTAACTCAACGGTGTTATTGGCAGGACGGTAGACTGGGGCAGTGAAGAGAGTCGGGAAAGGGGTCATTGGGATGTCAGGGATATTGTTGTTTTGGCCAAACGCGTCGAAGAAAGTATATTGAAACTTTGCTGAATAGGAGATAATTTTCAGCGTACGGACAAACTAGGCACAATATCACGTACAAATGCCGACAATCGTCCAGCACAAATAGTCGTCCACTTCATCCGAAATGACACGAACACCATCTTTCAGCTCATCTCGGACACGTGGTGACTGAAATAGCAGTGGATGTGTACCAGCTTGCGCGGACATGCCCGGTGCGGGAGGTGGGATGACGCCTGTAGTTCCAGGAACGGGACCAGCGGCAGACAAATAATGTCGAGAGCCATCAGGGTTGACTCTCTGCAATGCAATTTTTTGCATCTGACTGACAGGCCCGCCATCATCCGCAGAAACCTTGCCTTTATCGACCTTGCGAATGACGAGCGGAGCCGTTGAGATCCCTGATTGCGTATCTGAGAGAACAATTTCACAGCCATATGTTACTGGCTGTTGACCACCTTTTAGATAGGCCGTGAGTATATACATCAAAATCATTTCCTGTCACGTGGCCATCACGCACCAACAGGGGTTTCACCAGGGCGGCGTACGACATTAACATTGAAAGCAGACCACGCGACGTTACTGGCACATAGTTGTGCGTGGTCAATGGTCATATATTTGGTGCGTACAGTTTGAGAGTTGATGCGGTTGAAGAGAGAAACTGGACCACCAGCAAGGATACATGAAGAAATGTTACGTGTTTTGGCAGTCTTCTTTGACGGTTTAGATATAATTGTGACGGGAGCCGAGTCAAAGGATGCCCAAACACGGCCAGTTGGAACTTCTGCACCTTCTGGTGCGAGTGTAGATGGAGGAGGTTCTGCAATATCGAGAGTGAGTTGGAAACTTTTCGCTTTTGCAGTACCGGTAACGTGCAAGAACTTGAAACTAGACGACATGTTGGTGTCCAGAGGAGCCTTCTGTTCGAAAGAACGTTGACCACTTTCGGAAACGACAGCCATAGACAATTGTTGTGATCTCATGTGCCATACGGGCCCTTCAATACGAACGACAGGAGGAGGGCAGAGGAAGCGTTTTTCACTTCCATACGATTTCTGCGCCACTGCAGCGTGCAAACAGATGACTGTTGTCATTGGCATGACACGAGAGGGATCTTGTGAGACATGATCACGAACGATGCGACGGATTTTATTGTGAGGATCTTCAGAGTCAGCATCATCCAGTTTACGTTTACCGGTGAACGACTGGTGAGGCAAGCGTTAGCAATACAAAGATGATTACAGTGATAACTGACCTGATTCGAGACTGGACCGGCTACTTGGTGGTGAGGGGCCACACTCCAGGGAGGTATTTGACCATTGGGAGGAGAGGGGGGTTTACTGGAAGCAGCCAATATGGACTGAATGGAAGCATTTGGGTCAGAAGTGGTGATCGGTGGGGATGAAGTTGATTGAGTGGGTAGTAAAGGGGATTGTAGACCACTTGATGGCGCTGACTGAAGGATATACGAAAGGTGTTTGTGAGATAGTTATCCTGAGAATTGGATACGAAGATGATAAACTTACCAGTAGATTCAAATGAGAAGGAGAGGCAGCACGAGAAGGATTCTGAGAACCCAAAGTTGGTGGGTGTGAGTCTGTGTCTGGCATATGGAACTGGTCAGTGGAGAAAGACGAAGACTGGAAAGGGTGCACAAAGTTTCTCATGACTGGTTGGGTATGTGGGAAGAAAACTTGAAAGTTTTCACACGTGTCTCAGTTTTTTCTCGCGCTTTTTATATATTCCCACGACGGAAATTGCCGAACAAAACTAATATTATTTTAAAAAAATGAAAAAAAAAAAAAAATAAGTCCAATTCAAGTCCAAGGTCAAGCAAGGTCCGTTTATCAATTCGGTGGTCCTTTACGACGATCCCGTACTCGTGAATTCTCCGGGAACGGTACACTCTCCGTTTTCGATCTACGTCGTTCGGGTTGTACACCAACCTCTTGCTGATACTTCTGCCAGTCCTCCACTTTCAATGTAGACAATCGCTTCGATGGTACCCCAAGTGTAGCCAACTTATCCGCGGATAGCGACCGTGAAGACCGCCGTGGCCCAGATTCAACAAGTGGTAAGGACGCCCTAGCAGTCCTCTCAGGCTCGTCGTCCGACTTTCTCTTCTTCTCCCCTTTGACGTACAGTGCAGCCTTTTCCGCCTGCCTCTTTGTCACAGCATCCTTCTCCAGCGCCTTGGATCTCTCCCAACGGTTCTTAGCAGCCTCAAGCTCAGCGTGCTTTTTCTCAGCATCTGTGAGGGGGGCCTGCAAATCTCTCATCTTTTCGCGATGTCTCTGGTTGAGTTCCTCGAAAGTGCGAGTGCGGGTAGCAGCCGGTCTCTGCGGTGTTGGTGCGACAATGGGGGTTGTACGAGGGGGGAGAATAGAAACGGGAATATTACCCGAAGAACTAGCCTTTTTGTGTTGTCCCCTAGCTAGATTCGCCACTGGTATATCCTCTGATGAAGAATCAACCACTTGTTCGAGTACGCTTTCTCGTCGCCTGCGTTGACTGAGTGCTTCAGCGACTGCCGGTGCCATAACCCGGGGCGCCAGAGGCGTAGTCGCTATGGGTGGCGTCACGCCAGCTGGAGGTTGCAACAACTTACGATCGCGAACGTATGCATCCCAATCTTGATCATGGTCACGGAGGGGGACACTCGTAGGCCGGCCAATAGACTCTCCGAGTGTCGAAGATTGAGATAGATTAGAAAGCTCCATAGACTTGACTCTGCTGCGAGGATCATGTTCCCTTGGCGGACGTAAGTGCGAGGGTCCAGGTAAGAAATGGGTATGAGCATCCATACTAAGCGTACGCCTAGACGCCAGTGAAGGGTGTCGGGACCCATCCGAGGAAGATGGCGTCTCCGATTTGAGCTGTTCTATTGACTTTCGTATCGTTTGAATCTCGAGTAACAACTCTTCCTTCTTCTTCAACTCGTCCAGTTGCTGAGGGGTCAGGTTGGGTGTAGGCGTCTCCGGCCCTTCAGCAATAAAGTTGCGAGGAACGTCTTGTGCGATGCCCAGTCCAAGATCCATTGCCGGTAAAGCACCGGGAATCTGAGAATTCCTAGCGGCATGGTTCAGTTCCTCTTCGGGAGTTGGCGCTGGAAGGAAATCAGAGACTCCTGATTGATACCGTGGACGACGGTCATTAACAAGAGTGAAAGTAGATGAGCGATGTTCATCAGCCGTCGCAGGTGAACCATTGCTGTCCAGATCCTTCATAAGCGGCATATTCGAGTAGCCACTCCCGTTTCTCCCATGCCTGCCTAAGGTGCCGTGTTCTTTTTCCCATTCATCCCGCTCATGGAGTACGGATGAAAATCTACTCGCAGCTTGCACCTCGGCTTCTTCATCTCGCTTCCTTTGTTCTTCTGCGATCTCTTCAAGTTTGCGGTGAAGCGCAGCGATTATCCTGAATTGAACGGCGATACCCATGAGAGCCACTGCACCAGTAAGACCAAGTTCTATTTGCATCGTCTGGGAAACAGGGAATTCGATTCCGTTATCAGAGAACTTTGGAAAGAGAGACCGAAAACCTAAATTCCAAATATAAAACTATCAAGATGACGTGAGAAAATGACACATGGGAGAATGATATCGTTGAGTTTACCTCTTTAAGACCGGCGGTGGTAAAGCAATCAACGCCTAGCATAAATGCTGAAGCACCAACGAAAGCCGTGGATATAAGGAGTATGTGATAATGTAACTTTGGAATAGTGCACAGGATAAAGCCGATCAGGGCACACACTGTTACACACACCATTAGTCATGGTGGGGAGGGGGTTGATTATGGACGGGTGTTCGTTACCTATGTAGAGGATCCACCTGAAGGTGACGGAGTGGATCAATCCACCATTATGTAAACATTGCACCCAAAGACCAAGAGCAAACCCGCCCCATGCGCCAATGAAGTATTTAGCAGCCTTCCAGAAGAATATCGCTATGCCTCCACCTGCAATTCCGGCAATAGCACTTGCAAGTACGAAAAGACCTCTTAGAGTCTTACTAGGTGGATTGATAGCCGGCAGAATGCCGAACTTGATAATGAGGGCGACGCACACGAGTGATAGAGTGTAAAATCCTATCAAAAAGAAAGAAGTCCTAGATACACGAAAGATAGCATCAGTGATATCATAAATCTCCATAGCAAACGCACTCACCATCTGTTCTTATGGCCCCAGAAGGCACTTGGCAAACCGGTGATGATGAGAAGCGCACCAAGAACGCCGAATGCAGGATCAAGTTTGGTAGCAAGGACTATTGGCGTGGGTGTGGGCGTGGAAGAAGTAGTAGATGAGTTCAAAGGCGCCGAGGACGTAGAGGTAGGCGTGATAGTACGTGAGATGTTGAATACGGTGGGTACGATGGTAGTAACCGGGACGTCTGACCCTCTGGATCGAGTGACGGTGGTGATTGTGGCCGTACTAGTTGTTAAAAAGAATGACGGGCTTGAGGTCGGAGAACTCGAAGACGAGTTCTGGGTTGAATTCTGAGCCGACACCAACAAGAGCGTGTTAAGCAGGCAAAGGAGGATGACTGCTAGCATCGGTAGGTACTTGCTCGTCATTGACATGAAGGTAAAGGGCCAAGGACAGGAGACCACCGTGGGCCCAAAGCCCCGGGACAGAAGGAATATAAAGATTATAAAGTAAGTTAAAAAAAAAAAAGAAAAAAAAGTAGAAAAAAAAAAAATATTATTATTATTATTATTTCACACAGACGGTAGCGGAAAGGTTAAAAGAAGAGCAGAGTCTCACACCACAACTGAAACACTTGTCCAAACCGTTTCTTTACGTCTAATAAAAATGCTCAAATTTCGTAGCTTTAATTCGTAGCTCCTTCAAGATTTTAACCATCCTCGTGGGTTCTCCTCCTTCTTCTAAAACGGTAATCACCTTCCCTCTTCGTCCAAATCGTCCCGCTCGTCCCGCAAGATGTAAGTACGAGTCCAGCGTACGGCCGTCAGCCCCTCGGCCATCAGGTATACCCAGAATGAATACGTGAGTAAGCTCAGGCAAGTCCAGTCCTCGTGTAGTAGCAAGTGTTGACACAAGTAATATCGGATTCTCGCGGACGGCTTCCATCTCACCCCCACCACATAAAAGATGTGTGCGTCCTTTACCATCAACCATGAGGTCAAGACCCTGGGCGTTAACTCCAAAACAACGCAGTTCGTAGACAGCGCGCTGTACCGGTGCGCTCGAAGGTAAGACCAGAATCCCAACAGAAGGCACGTCCAAAGCAAAAGCTGTCGCAATAGCTTCAAACGTATCCGGATTAAATGGCGATCGTGTGTCGGCGAACTCTATGAGAATCATCATATATCGAAACGTAATAGAGCATCAGAAGACATACTTTGCTCTAGCTCCTGATCATTTCCTGGTCCGTCCGGAACTTCTGGCGACTCAAAGAGAGCTTCCAGGGTAATGGCACATTCATCCTCGGCCATTGTTACCCTGGCCTTCGCAGGAACCGCTCCATCAACATTCTTGATATCTCCATCCTTCGACACAACCAGGACACAGTGACACAATTCGGTTCCACCCAGCCCATCAGTTTCTCCACCATGAGCCACCACCTGCGCATCTCTCTTTGAGGGTGGCGACCCTATTACCTTGATAGTCTTGTCCTTCTTAAGCCATCCACTCTCGCTGTACAGGTAGAATTTGAGATGATTCCTCAACGTAGCACTTGACATAACTAATTGTGGGGTTTCATCCGGACGTTGGGTAGTCTGATTCCTCCAAGGCTGATATGCCGGCTCATCACCCGCTTGTTGATTTGCCTGAATCTGTGACGCATAGATCTCGTTCAACAATTGACGCGTGGCGCTGGGATGCCTGTCAATTTTTTTCTTCGCCCGTACCATCATCTTTTTGTTTTGTTTTCTCGTGATGGGGACGCTGTCGACCAAATAGTCGACCTCATCTACTACGACAGTGGATAGAGAGGCAAGCTGCAGTGCATCACGGTCTTCATTCCAGACATCCAGTAGCGCCTGAGGTGTTCCGATGAGGATGTGTGGTGGTTCCGCGTTAAGAGCCGATATTCGGGAAGAGAGTGGCGTACCGTCGCGCACTAGCACCCGGGCAACTTGTGAAATGGGGGGAGTGGATGTGACCGTCGGAGACGCTATCATTCGCTGAATCCAATGCAGAAGCTGGAACGCAAGATCTCGATGGGGCACAATCACCAGTGAGGTAATGGAGAGTTTTTTTGAAGTCTTGCCTGTCTTTGGGTCCTGATAGAGCTTGCGCGGCTTGTTGAGGAGTGCCAATATCAATCCGAAAGACCTATGGAACAATTGTAAGCATGCCATGGTCTCGTAGACATACTTACTTCCCAGTGCCAGTGTCATCTTTTAACAATAAATCCATACCTCCAAGTAAAGCTGGAATGAACCTGCCCTTGAAAAATGCGATTAACCCACAGCGGAAAAAAAATAAAGAACAAGAAAAGAACCTGCACTGGCTTTCTGTCGGATGTTTCACGTTAGGAAAGGAAGCACGGAGAGCTGCTGCAACAGTTGGTCGTATGCCGAGACCTTCAAAAGTGGGCCTTGTGGTTTCCTCGGGAAGAGACATTGCGGGAGCATAAGCCTCGACACTAAGACCCATGTGTCGTTTTTGTCTTAGGCATGTCGTCCGACACCATCGAGGTCCGAACCTAAGCAAAGATTCAGTCGCCATAAATTTCACGGGTCACGTGTTAGCACTGCTACTACTAGTAAACCTGCGATAACATGGGCATGAATCAGTCGACTCCCAAGGTTACAGCACGAGACAGGGCGTTCCTTGAGTTCGTCAATTTCTATCTTTTTTCGGTCGCTTTCAACGAGGAACTATGATACACTAGTCTCAAACTCCAGCGTGATAAACTGAAACGATATCAGAAGACGGTATGTCAGTTTCATGTTTAGTTTGGGCCTCATGTAATTCGTGCTTGAAGTTGCAAATTATCCTTGATCGTGAGCATGATATTGCTAAAGCGCACCTCGTGGCCGGCCAAAAGGATCGAGCAAGGACTGCCTTAAGACGACGCAAGTATCAGCAGAGTCTGTTGCTGAAAACTGATAGTCAACTTGAGAGTTTGGAACAATTGGTGCGCGTCGATTATCGAATACCAACCTACGCTTTCACCTGCGCGAATTTTAGGTGTCAACAATTGAATTTTCATCAATCGAGGTGTCTGTGCTCCATGGACTGAAGCAAGGTAACGAGGTGCTCAAGGAGATTCACAAAGAAATGAATGTGGAAAGTGTGGAGAGGCTTTTGGGGGAGACTCAAGAAGCCCGAGAATATCAAAGGGTAACTGAATATCAGTCATACTTTGATATCTGCTCAATTCAACTCTGTGGTAGGAAATTGACCAGATGTTATCCAACAGCCTGACATTAGATGAGGAAGACGCTGTTCAAGCAGAGCTGCGGGAATTGCAAGCAGTCAGTCGAATAAAACTCACTGAAAGACCGTTCTATCGACTCAAGCTCAATCCTCAGATCCAAGAACTGCAACGAGAACCAATCACGCTACCGTCGGCACCTACGATTGAACCTGTCATGGCTATCCCGGATGGTAGGCCGTCTCCTAGTTGAGAGTTAATGTTTTCTCATTGTCCACAGCAGAGCGGGAAACAGAACGGGTTGGCGTTCCTATACACGCCTGACACGCCTCGACTTGTGTACTTGCTTAAAATATTTGCCATCAAGTAGCATTTAATAAATATACCTGGATGTAATACGCGTTCACCACCCGTCGAAATTCCCAAAACCGACCTTCCGTTTTTTCTTCCCTTCTTCCTCTACACCATTTCCATCTGGAGGTCTCTTCAGGTTAAGATACTTCCCGACACCCCCATCCGCTGTGCCGCCTCCAAATGCTGAATCTCCTGTGCCGACCTTCACACCGAACCAGTTGATGTCGTCTCCTTCCTTCTTCTCTACTTTTCTACCTTTTGCGCTTTGCTCAGCCTCAGCTCTTTTCGCAAGCTTCTTGGCCAGACGGGTTTTATACTCTTCAAATGGGTCTTGATAGCTACATAACAAGAATTAGTATTCCACGGTGGCTGGGAGTTGATCTAACACACATTACGATCTCGGAGATGCGAACGGGCTTAGCAGGTCTTTCTGTTCCATCCTTGAGAGGCAGCTTCTCTAGTGCATCAAGGACGTCTTCCCCGCCGACCAACTTGCCAAAGACGGTGTGCTTTTTGTCTAGGTTTGGTGTTGGTTTGAAAGTAATATAGAATTGCGACCTGCAAAGAGTCCGTCAGTGAATAACGTCAACTCGTATGACAGAACTACTATGTACCCGTTAGTTCCTGGGCCTTTGTTAGCCATTGCGACAGTCCCTCGGGCGTCATGCTTTGCAGCGCCTTTCAAGTCGTGCTCATCTCGGAATGGAGTGCCCCAATGTGATTCTCCTCCCGCGCCCGTTCCTGTTGGGTCACCGGATTGAATCTAATGTTGGAAAGTGAGTTCGTACATGGGTTAAAGGATGTGTTACGAACCATGAATCCAGGAACCAGCCGATGGAATAGACAATTATCATACTTGCCAGCGCGTGCTAATTGCAGAAAATTGTAACATGTTTTCGGGGCCTGGCGTTAGACACGGCGTTTACAAAACACCTGCCAAAAAAACATATCGGACGGCTTACCTTCTCACAAAAAAGTTCCAAATTCAAACTAGCCCCACCGAGTGTAGTGACGACCCGAACATAGGCGCGACGTTTTCCGACATCCTTTTCTTTCCCTTTTCCTTTTGGAGGATTTGCAATATCTTCGAACATCAGCTCTTCCTGGAAATGGCTCAAAAATAAAAATGGCAGATTGAAGGCAAAGCTGAACGGCCTTACTTCATCCCAAACCAGCTTTGAGACTGTGCCTGATAATTGCGGATCCACCGAAGTGGATGTTAGCGACGCGCCTGGCAGACCATTTGAGTAAGGTGATACATTCCCTTTAGATTGGTGACATGATTATTTAGTAGAAGAAATCACAACTTGTCGACATACATGGGATAGCGGCTTTGGTTTTGATGGCTGAGACGCCGGGGGAAGTAGCAAGTTTGGCAATGACCTTACTTGTCTCGGCTTGAGGGGCTACCTTGGTTGCTGCACTGGGAACCGAACTTGAAGGCAACCCATGTGGATTTTGCAACGTAATTATGTCCTGCCTATGTACCGGATAAAAATGAACATTTGGATGTGATGAGGGTAAGCACCACATACTTTTTGAAAGGCAGGTCATTGACCAAATCCTTTCCACCCGTGATACTGTCCGCCAAGAAAACATTCCCCGTGGTAGCAATGGCCACGATATGAGAGTGCTCGCTAAAGGGCTTGAACGATATAGGATCGTGGAGTTCACCAGTGGTCTTTCGTGAATAGTGCAATGTAATGAGGTCGCCTGGTGTCAACAGCACTTTAGTGATCGGATTAGTATTATTGTGTTGTCTGGTATAAAAACGCGGTTACAAAATGGCGAGATTGAAGATAAAATATATGACAGACTTGAGCCATGGGATGATATTGACCAAGTCGAATACATGTCCCGTCCCATCCGAGTTACGAGCACAAACTGGGTGGCTGAATGGCTGGTAAGAAAGTGCGCAACAATCAAATGGTGTCCGAGCCCCCTGGGTACAACGAAGGTTTGATCAAATTACGACAAATCTTGGAGATCAAAGAGAACTCACGGGGTGTGGAGCCTCGGATTTTCTGCCGCAAGCATCATAAAACAATTCAATTTTACTGACGGCAGCTCCAAGTAAGAAAAACTTACGGTTTAAAGCCCGTGGACGAGGAATGCGATCCGAAGTGGCCAGCATGTTCCGCATGCGTGATATATAGCTTGTCAGAGTTTCCGTGGCCCATGTCGTACAAGTCTAGATGGCTTTGCTCAACAACTACAAACTCAAGTAGTTGCCTCAACTTGAACTAAAATGCTGCACAGCGTCAAAATTAAAACCAGAACCTTGGTTTTACTTGATTTTCTGGCGCCCAGCTTTATTCACAGCAGAGCGGCCAGCTCGTCAACTTCCAGGAAGCTAGGGAGTTCATATGCTTCTTTCCCTCTACAAACAACCGACAGTTCGTTACTCTTCGACAAAATTCGAAAGCAGATAGCCCATCTGCAAACAGCAGAACATCTCTCGGATAACCAGGTTGAACTATTCAACAGGACCAGTGCCAGCCTCCGGCAAGCTTTGAAGAATCGTGATATTCACGTCGTATGGGAACACTGGTCCCTCCTCGATCAAAAAAAGCTTCTACGCTTTCTTGGGCCTTCACAGGTTGGAAGCTTTTCAAATCTAATTGCTGCATTCTGTCCCGGTTATGGTCCCCAGAAATTATGGGATGAAAACGAAAGGAGGGTGATTGAGGAGGTCTCGCTGGCAGTGGCCGGGCGAGGCGCTATGGAAGCCCTGAACGCCTGTATGGCTGTTCATATCAGGATGAGCGATCCGGAGGCCATCTTAGCGCTATACAGGAGGTACTTGGAGGTTGTAAAGCAGAAAGCTGTTTGGGCAGAGAAATCGACTACGGAAGGCGGCGAGCAGCAGCATAACAATGATACAGCTTTTGGTGCACTAGCATTGTCCGATTTACCACCGGAACACGTTCGCCATAGTACTGGAGAGATCACCATTCTTCTCGCCGCAGTTACGGCTTGCGCAATGCAGGATTCGTTCGAAAATGCTTTAAGGGTATCTTTGGGTACTGGGATCCGATTCCAGCACTACACCGTGAAAGCCTTCCTCAAGACCCTCGACCATAATCCGGAAATAACGGAGAAGGTTGAGTTCTACGTCCGACGTCTCGATATTGCAAGGATGGTTGCTCGCCCTTCATTTTTGTCACTTCATGTTTCGAACCTTGGGAAGGACAAGGCTGTAAAAGCGCTCGAGACCCTATACACTAGCATTATAGACGGATTATCTGGCCCGAATCCCTATATCGCCCACCACCCCACTGCAACTTGCTCCAGTAGACCGATTGACATGCCCGAACTTGTCTGGAAATCATTCCTTGCCGCCTTCCTCAGGTGCATGCGCAAGGATCTTGCCGAGAGACTGTGGGATGATATGCTGAAACTTGGCATTCGTCCTGGCGTATCAGTGTGGACCGCTCTCTTCGATGGCTACGACGGCATGGGGACTGTTGACGAGATGCTCGCTGGATGGGACGGGATGATCTCGCAAGGTGTACAACCGGACGGTCTCACTTATCGCGCGCTGATATCATCGTTATTCAATGCGAATAGACCATCCGAAGCCATGCAAAGATTTAGAATGTTTGAGAAGGAATCGTCACAGCGGCCTTCCCTAGACCCCTCCCACGTTTTATCCATCTACAACACGACACTCCATGGCCTTCTCATCAGTGCACGAGAGAAGGATGCCATGACTCTACTCGAGGCCATGAAGACTAAGGGCCCAAAGCCTGATATTGTATCGTACAACACATTTTTACGGTATTATGGCAAACGAGGCGACTTCAAAGCGCAGGCTTCGATAATCCAAACCCTAACAGATAATGATCTTACCGGAGACGTCTTCACGTTCTCGACAATTCTGTCGGCACTGCTGAAGATAGGACGAGAGGACGCCCCACAAATGATGATCAATCTCATGCAGAAACAGGGCATCAAACCTAACACAGCCACGTATAGCGCCATTATTGACCAGCAACTACGTGAGCAGGACAGCAAAAATTTCCATGCTGCACTCGGCGTATTGCAGAAGATGGAACTAGATCCACATTCACAACCGAATGAAGTGACATACACTACGGTTCTCGCAGGAATCTATCGTGGCAGATGGCTCGATCCAGCCGTAGCCGAAGATTGTAGGCAGGACATTGTACGACGGATGAAGAAGAGGAATATACAACTCAATAAGACAACATATCATATCTTGCTCAAGGCATGTTTGGAATATCCGGAACCCGAGGGACTGCAGAATGCACTTGGCTATTATAAGGAGATGGTGCAACGGAATATTCAAATGGGTCGCGACACATGGTACCTGCTGCTACGTGGTTTGATAGACAGGGGAGAGTGGACGATTGCGAATGAACTGGTAGAGACCATGATGAGGAGTAGAGTGCAGCCTCCTGGAGGTATCATGGAGTTGGTGAGCAAGATCAGACGACGGACGGCTCAGAAGATGAAGTTAGGACCTGAAGCATATTTCTGACACGAATAATAAATGTGTTTCCGATGCGCTCTCGTTATGACCCATCACCGAAGATGAACGGCTTGCCCAACCCAAACCGGAGGTAACGAGCATATGCTAGAGCATATTTCAGATTACGGTTTATGTCATAGACTTGGATACTACTTACCCCAATAACTCCACCGTCTGCCCAGCCATTTCCCGAAGAACGGTAACAACACTATGGAAACCAGCTGCTGGAGCTGCTGCAGACTTTCCTCCCACTCCTGTTGTGCTAAACGAAATTCTTCATCTGAATCGTAAGAGCCGTCTGAGGAATAAGCTGAATCCAGTGATGCCACGGATCCAGGCATGGTAACGCGGCTTGAGAGGTTTTGCGGATTTGGCCGAAACGCCACCAGGCGCCAGTGTGACCTGAATAGTTGCAACCCAAACTTGAACGACGACCGTCAGCGCTGTAAAATTTCTGTATTTCCCATGCATCATGGTGGAGGCAGCACCACCCAGTTCACCCCACAGGCTAGTTGGTCAACCACTACTGTATGCTATATCCATTTTTGCAAGTCTGGGAGTCTTCCTTGTGAGTTGGGGCATCCCTTCTTTACTCGGGACATTTTGACTCAAAACTTCCCTTTTAGTTCGGATATGATCAGGGGTAAATTTATCTTACCTGTTTGCAATTCCTCCATTTATCTGTTGATTCTAGTGTCATGTCCGGTATCATTACGGGACCACATTTCCGTAAATATTTCGACCAACCAGGTCCTCTAGCGGAAGGGACCATGGTTGCAGTACTAGAAGTCGGCGCCTTCAGTATGTTTCTACGAACTTTTAGAAGTCACATCATAACAATTATCCTACGCAGTTACGTCTCTTGCTGCAGGCCAAGTGGGCGACACTCTTGGGAGAAGAGGTACCCTGTTCATTGGTGCAATTATATTCACGGTAGGGGGAGCTATCCAGGCCTTTACCATTGGTTTTGTCAGCATGATTGTCGGACGAATTGTCAGTGGTTTTGGAGTAGGCCTCCTCTCGTCAGTGAATCTCCTATCACGTTGTGAACGTAAACACTGACGTCAAATACTCAGAACTATCGTTCCCATCTATCAGAGTGAAATTTCCCCTGCCGATCATGTATGGGCATTTATTATCTAGTTGGATTGGCGTTGATCGTTTGATCAGAGGGGTGCTCTCGCTTGCATGGAATTCACAGGAAACATAATTGGATATGCATCCTCAGTGGTTAGTATCTCTTGGTGTTTCGTCTCGTGCACCGTGCTGATTGTTAACAGTGGACTGACTACTTCTGTTCATTCATTGATTCTGATCTTTCATGGCGGATACCGCTCTTTATACAATGTGTCATTGGTGCGATTCTCGCGGTAGGATCTCTATTCATGCCCGAAAGCCCACGGTACGTCCTGCAGCTGTCATGACTATCTGAGTAACTGACACGTCAATTGGGCAGTTGGCTTATCGATACTGGCAAAGACCCAGAAGGTATGCGGGTCATTGCTGATCTGCATGGGGGAGACCCAGAAAATATGAAAGCCAAAGCCGAGTTCCAAGAGATCAAACAGAAAGTGATGGAAGAGGTAATAATTATGTGGTATCTGTTTCTTCTTCTCTGAATCAGCCACAGCAAGCTTCCGGAGAAAGCCGGTCCTACTCTACAATGTGGAGAAGATATAAACGCCGCGTTTTGCTGGCTATGTCATCTCAAGCATTTGCTCAACTTGTGTGTCTATTCCCTCTTTAACCACTTCGTTTCAATGACAATCCCTGTCGATAGAACGGAATTAATGGTAAGGTCGTTTTCTTCATTCCGGGCTCATGCTAACCTCCCCGGCCATTTCAGTTATTTCATACTATGCACGTGAGATATTTGTGCAGTAACTATATAACTTATGCTGAGATGTTTATGTTGCTTAGCACGAGTATTTGAAGGTGCCGAGTGTTTCCAACAATCCTGGGCATATTCACTAACCTTACTTGGCAGAGGCTGGCTGGCTAGGTCGTCAAGCTATTCTCATGACTGGCATCAACTCCATTATATATGTTCTCAGTACATTACCTCCGTACGTTAGCTTCATTCTTCGTATTGCCGTCATTCATCACTTCGACACATCAGATGGTATCTCGTGGACCGTTGGGGCCGACGTGCCATTCTCCTCTCTGGAGCTGCGGTCGTCTGTTCTTGTTCATATTTTGACTGGTACAATGGACTGATATAAGTTGTAGATGGCAGTCGCCTTAATTGCCACAGGATATTGGATGTATATTGATGTTCCCCAAACTCCTAATGCTGTAGTGGTTTGTGTTATCATCTTCAACGCCGCCTTTGGTTACAGCTGGGGACCTCTACCCTGGTTATACCCTCCTGAAGTTCGTTACCGCCAAGTTTCTTTCGCCACTTTTAACAATTACATAGATCATGCCCCTCACCATGCGTGCGAAGGGTGTATCGCTTTCAACAGCCACGAACTGGGCTTTCAATTTCCTCGTAGGAGAGACAACACCGTATATGCAAGAACTTATAGCATGGCGGTTATATCCTATGCATGGGTTTTTCTGCGCATGTAGTTTTGTCTTGGGTGAGTGGTCTTGACATTACGATGCCTACATACTGATGGTTTTGTCGTTAGTTTATTTCCGTGAGTCACTATGCATATGCAATCCTTCAATATTTGAACGTAAATGGCTGAATCTTGATAGTGTATCCTGAGACTAAGGGCATACCTTTGGAGGAGATGGATGCGGTTTTTGGAGAAGGTAACATGTTCACAACTCACTTGAGCTACAATCGTGACTCTTTCTCTCATAGATAAACGTGAAGAAGAACAGGATAACGAATCTGAGAGAGCGTCCCTCGTCTCAAACTCACGCTCTACCAACCACCAGTCGATTAGCTCTTACTCTCGACAAAAGCGCCGCTCTGATTATAGAAGTTGGTTCAGCCGTATCTTTAGGGGCAACGGACGAAGCATGTACACGTCTATAGCAGACGGCGAAGAATAGGAACTCGCGAGGATGGACGGTGACGAGGACACTGAAAACGTAGAGAGTAGCGAGCCGCCACTGGAGCGGATATCGTTATCTTGAGCGGCCTGGTATACCGTTCAATAGCGGTGCACGATGACGCTGACTCTTTCTCGTGTTTGGGCTCCTTACTTTTGCCGTTCTGTCCTCGTAGTTGATCCGTTGGTTAGTACGGATGCTCCTCTAAGTTCATCTAGAATATATATACTCATGATAGTCATTGTAATGCATAGAGTATTTACTCCATGGACTTTTCACGCTTGGAGTTTCGTGCAGAGATATGAATATATGAATACTGTACGGGATATACGAGGAACAGCACTTGCTCCTGGCGGAACTAAAGCTGGCCCATTGAATGATTAGTAACATTCCTTGTAGTAAACTATATTTTAGTACAGTCTACGCCTAACCGGCACCTACCCACTTATAACTTCATAAATATACCGCAAACAGGTGGGTCACGGTCCGTTTGAATAGTAAATGTTACCCATGCCCCAATGATAATATTAAGTTGCTGGACGTTGTCAAGAACCACTCCATTCTTACCATGGAGGGTGTAAAGGTTAGAATATTAATCTAGGTTCGAACGATGAAATAAGTCGCGGATCATCATGGCTGGGCTCGAAAAACCAACCTGGGGACTCAGATGTCAGACAACGCGGTTAAGTTCAGCATCGGTGGCTTCCAAACCGATGAGGATTCGCGAGGTGAAAGTGAAATTCCAAGGTCATCCAGACAGAGGTCGTGTTCTCGACAGCGGCCGAATGTCCTTGTCTTCGAAGGGCACGTTGGGATATCAAGTGTAGATAATAACGTGGACGACTTGGGTTCGCCGATCGGAAGCAGCCTTGGACGTGTGAGTTTGAAGAGTATCACATTGACTATCCCAGAGGATGATAACAAGATCGATGCGAATGCAGTCGCGGCAAACGGAACCTTGTGTCCATTGAAAGCCATGAAACGAACCACGGCAATGGGAATCACCTACGGAATATAAGTTGATTGTATGAGTGAACGGTACATAAATATATACCGTGATGATGTATACGGCTGGGTAGCTAAGTGAAGTCAAAGGGTTAGTGCATGATCATAGATGAGATTCCAAGACTGACTACAGCATCTGTGTTCCAATCCCAGAAGTAAAATGACTTGTGACTCGCTCTTGGTATCGCTGCAGACGTATTTTACTACTGTCTACGACAACAACACCTTTGATAATGAAAGCAAGGAATATGTAGATGCAAATGTTTAGAAAACCAGCTAGCCAAAGCCAGAAAGATTCGAGGGCAATTCGTTCGACTTGATAGTCACTGGTAATCCAGCACCCTGTAAGTGGATATCAGAATGCTTCAACACGGGCAGAAAGTGATCCTACAATACTGGGTATTTCCGTAGTAATGGTGATCTCTATGAATCCCAGCGCCAACTCCGACGAGGAGTCCAATAAATATCCACATGAAGGCTATCACCAAAGTGGCTGTTTTCGGACGAGAGCGCCAGCCGAAAGCAATCACACACAACGTGTGGATGGCAATAGTCTGTCAGCCACTGAGATTGGAATATTTCAATGTAGTAATTCACACAGGCTCACGAGAGATCTATCATTGTTATCGTCAGGGAAAGACTTGTTTAAGCAAGACGTGTAACTTACGTTAAAGCGACTCCCACATCACCTACCTGCTTGAAGATTGCTGGAGAAAAATAGAGCAGGATTAACACAGCAGACATTTAACTTAATTGTGAAACTTACACTGAGCAGTGCAGATGCCTCCCTCGGTGACCTTGAGGGAAATAGTTGGTGTACACCTTATGTGAACTTGGAAGAACTTACTCCCGCATCCACGACCCATTTTATATTCAGAAGTCCACCTGGGTCAGAGCTCGGCATTGTTTTTGTGTGGCCTGGCTCAAGAGCGAACTTACCTAAAGACGCAACCAAGTCGAATACCAGGAGATTCAAGAAGTAGTAGTGAACATGGGTCTCCAACGACCACTTCCGAGACCCATCAGTGCAGATTTTGGAAGAATTGTACTAAAAGAATTGACACTCCCCATAAGTGAAGAATCAACCAGACTTGGGAAACGTACTGCGATGAATAGAAGACAGCCAATGCAAGCAACTGCTGAAAGACCAGCAGACATTACCATAAACACGATTCCCAATCGCACTCCAAATGGAAAGGGAACTGAGAGAGCTGACATGGGAGAGAGACGAAAACCAGAGGAGCATGCACAGTCTTGGCAGTTCAAGTATCGTGGGGTTCGTGCGGTGAGATCATGCCTGTGAATTGGTCAGAAAAAATGACAGGTCAGTTTTCGAGCGCGTTATCAATTTTAACAGAGATGAGGCCGAGGAGGCACTGTTTTCTTGCCGATCATAGGCCGCCAGAAGGTAGTGGCCATATCGCACACGGAGCCCCGACGGAGACGGTCCTTCGGACAACCGGCAAGGATTAGTTCCAAATAATGCGGGCCGTCCGCTCCGAATTCCACTCGACTCAGGACTCAGGATGGCATAACGCGCGGGTGTTCGATTCAACCTGAGAGTGAGTAACTTGGGTCAACTGCCTCCGCGACATGGAAAGGATTTAGCATGAACATATTCCCCGCACTTGGCCATAGAAATCCCCGCATGTAGCCACCGATACGTTCACCTAGTTGTCAAGTCAAGGCTTCCCGTCAGCCGCTTTAAAATGGTGTAAATCGACCACCCATGGAATTCCTCACACCCGTAAACATGTGTTTACAAGAGAACGGCGACCATAGGACCTGTTGTCCACCAGCGACCACATACCATTTTTCCTAGGAAAGAGATTTAGCTTTCGCTTGTTTAAATTGATGTACAGTACGATACCTCTTTCCAGAGCGCACGAGCATTCCAAATGTGTACGTAGTGGTCTGGGGCCAACTATCATGATCGCTCTCCGAAAACGTGGGGTTAATTATATCATTCCCATCGGAAATTGGGACTCATCAGGCTGGTCGGGGAGCCAAACATATTCTTAGGCCTATAGTACAAGAGTCCGAGCCGTTCTATGCGGTGGTAAATTATTACGAACGTTGCATACCTACAGAACTTGAAGGCATTGATAGAACCTAGGAACACAACTGACACAGAAGACCATTAAAAGAGCTGATTCGACTCAATCCTCAGTATGGTATTTATCCTGTCGATCTCAATCACAAAGCAGAAAGGTTCCTATGCATCAAGTTACCAATAAGGCACCAGCTTGTTAGTTGATCCCCGGAAGACTTGAATGCCTTATATACTTACCGTTCCTTTATTTTTGCTATATGTATGTACACACATCACGGAATTACGGTAAACCGTATAGATGGAATGGTGGCGAGTACGGTACTGAAATGCCAGCGTGTTAGTTGCCTATTGCGAATGGCTTTTCGACTGTCACTACCTTGTTTTACACGACCATTAATATTTGGCTGGTCTTCTCGCAGCTACCACGACTATGTACGTTTCGCCACGTCAGGTACATATCCCGACCTTGGTTAGTTGTGCACAATATTCATGGATCACAGGCGGTGTCATCCGTATACCGTTGAGGTCGCCAAAGGTTATCGGTGTAGCCACATCCCGAGGTAATAGAAGGTAAAGTTCTAGTAATAAAATACAACTAAGACGTAACTTTATCATTGTCTTGCAGTCATCAGGAAGATTTTTATGCATTCGCGACACTGTCGTTGAATTCTGAGGAACTTCGGTTAAGCGTCAAAAAGCACCACGGAATCGATTGGAACCCAGAGGGTGTCGGTCCTGTGTTTTCTCGTCAAGTCTTATTTGTTGGTATATATGACGGGTGAGCGCTTTCCAATGCCACTCCCGCTGTGTATGTAATTGGTGGTTCTAGTCATGGCGGATCTGGAGTTTCTCAGTACCTTCGCCAGGAGTTACATGGACTTTTCGAGAGTGTCAACAAGGCAAACCTTCCAGATCTCACGTATATTTTGAATACTTACTCCTAGTAGGATCATATCCCAGAGTTGTATGCGTGGATAAAGGAGATAGGCGGATACTTCAAACGCTTCAAGGGGGGAGCTCTCTCTCCGTGGATACAGGGATCAGAGAACAAACCCGATTTAGATCTAGAAGCTCGCGCAACCCAGACTTTTTTCGAAGTTAGCTTTCTTTTCATGACTAATTTCGTAAGTTGATCATGACGGGTCTTTTGGTTCAGGTAGATAGAAACTTGTCGATCGACGAGATGGCTAGGAAATGTGGGGCGACTGCATCCGTTGCCATACTTCATTCGTTAGATTGTCCTACAACGCCATTTTTCTCAGCCAAGACGATTGCTTTGACTGTGGCTCATTGTGGGTGAGTTCGTATATATTTGTCTCACGTAGAAGGTCGCTTAACACTGTCGTAGGGACACACGAGTTGTACTCTGTTCAACGAAAGGAGGAAATGTTTTTCCCATGACCGAAAATCATCACGCAGATGCTCGGGTGGAAAGCATCAGGCTGCGTCGAATGATGGGTTCTGCCTTGATCACAGACTCGTTCGGGGAATCGCGGTTGGAGAAATGTTTCTGGCACTCTTACTATGCTAACTTTTTTTTTTTCAGATGGATGGGGGCCCTTGCTAACACCAGAGGGTCAGTTCAATTTAATACGAAAGCTTTCACTTTCGGTTGATAAGATCATGCAGACTTGGCGATCTGCAGTACAAAAAGTTTGGAGTCACACCGGAACCCGAAGTGAGGTATGTCGCGTTACTTCTCAGTAGGACACGGCCTGACGCAGCATAGAACCAAGCTTTTAGACGGTTGTTTCTTCTTCTAAACAGCTACACCTGGATTTTAATCGTGTCTTTGTAGGCACAGAGTGGGCATATATCGTTTTTTTTTCAGATGGAGTATCGTCCATCCTATCAGATGAAGAAGTAGTGGACCTCGCTAGAAACGCCCACACTCCGAAAGCTGCTGCAGAACGTATCCTTGCATTTGCTCAAGAGTTAGGAGGCGACGACAACGCAACGGCCATTGTTGTTCCTCTAGCCGGCTGGGGTAATGTACAGGGTCCTGACAAAACACAAGGTCTCAGAGAGTATCGACGTCGTCAAGCAGGTCAGTGTTGCGGCTCTACTCCGGTTTTAATGCTCACGTTCGCTTTTAGTTGGGAGTGAGCGCCAGCGACGAATGTGAACACGATGAATAGGAACCGTTTAATATCGGACGGGATGTCCGAGCGTTTACAGTTACAGAGCATATCCGAGCTCGAAAAGACTTCCTTCGAGTGACTAATTCTATATCTGCGCTGCAGCATGACCGTCTGCTCGTGGGTCAGAACCAGCGGCCCAGACCGTCCTTCCCGACACATCAACGATCTTCTGAATAACCTGTCCACGACCCATCATCCCACGACCGAACCCACAGACTTGACGAACGTCATGTCCCATTTCTAAGAGTTTGTGTACGATGAGATCGGAGAAGGATAGCAGTGAAACTGACCTCGAAGTGTGGAAACAGTTTCGTCGTGTATGCCTGTCTCAAAATACACCTCACTGTTGATATCGCCGGCCTTTTCCGTACTGGAGCTCGCAGAATCTGCGAGTCCAGCAGATATACAGAAACGTGGAGCATCAAGCGCAGCCTGCGCAGTAAAGCCACGCAGTATGTTGAGCAGCACTTGTATATGACCTTGAGGCTAACCGGGTTTAGTAAGCATCGTATATATACAATGAGAATTGAGGAGTAGAGCTGAACCTGCATATAACCTCCCATGACTCCATAGCTGAGGAAAAGCTCGTCCCCACGAGTAGCCAAAGCAGGGATGATGGTGTGGTACGGACGTTTGCCCCCCTGATATCGGTGAGAGCTGTAAAATTTTTGTTGTGACCCAGACTTGCCTCCAAAGCATTGGGGTGTCCCTTCTCCAAAACAAAACAAGAGCCCCTGTTTTGCAGCGTAAACCCGCATCCTTTCGGTATAGCTTGGAACAAATTAATGGTTATCACTGATAGGTAGAAACGTGTTTACCGCCAGTTCCAAAGCCTGAAGAGGTAACTATTTGCTTTGAAATGTCATTCTACAATGCAAGAAACCTCACCTGCATAATTGCTTTGAATAAAGCTGCATGCGTTGCCCCATTGATCAGTCACTAATCCGAAGAATTAGTCGAATAAAGTCATTCATGCATAAGACGCCAACCTGAGAAGTACACGGTATCCGACGAATTGACGGGATTCCCCTAGTCATAGCTTGAGACAGTTTGCAGAAGAGAGCTCAACACGGCATACATGGACGACCTCAGAGTTTGTCTTGGTCGGATCAAAGAGCTTTGCCCGACTGGCCAGATAGTTCTGCAGCAAGACAGTTAGCAGTATCAAACACAGATAAACGTTCTTTGGCAGCTTGCCTTGCTCAATAACTCTTCAACAGGAATATGCTTGACATCCGGATCCGTCACGTAATACTGAGTATCTATGGGTACATGCCCAGTTAATCACATTTTAGCTTGCGTTGATCACAACATACCTGCAAAGGCAAGACTGCGTTTCAATTAAGAAATAGAATGCTCAAAGAGGGATCAGCGACAAACGCACCGCAAAGCTTCGATGAGCGTGTGAAGGTATAAGGCAGAGTTATGCTCCATTTCCAAGAGTGGTTTGACCATTCCCTGTTCTTGAATACTCTCGAGAATGCCAAGCGCCATAAGAGCCGTTATTCCTAAGACGATTTAAATTTGAAGTTGCCAGAAAATCAACGATTTACCTTGACCATTTGGCGGACACTTCATTCTGTTTGTCAGAAATGCGAAACAAAAAAATAAGTAAATAAATATACCTCGTAAACTGTAACTTCACCCCCATAAGTATACTTTATAGGTTCAACAAAGGATGTCGTGTGTTTGGCGAGGTCCTTTAGTTCCATGACGCCGCCCTTACTCTGGATGAGCTCAACAATTGCTTCAGCGATACGTCCTTTATAGAAACCGTCCTTCCCCTGTTCTGCAAGCGTGCGGAACGTCTTAGCCAGGTTGGGCAATTTGATGATTTGTCCAGGTAAGGGGGCCTTGCCGTTCAAGAGCATCTCGTCGCCATTCGGAGACGCAGTCTTGATCAAATTTTCTGATCTTTTCCACTGTCAAACCAGAGATAAATATAAAGCGGATAGACCAGTGTAGATAACTAACAGAGTGACCATGAATCTCAGATACTGGAACACCCTCCTCTGCGAGCCTGATAGCAGGTGCAAGAACGTCTGCAAGAGTGACCTTTCCATTACCAAATTTCTCGACCGTGTCGACCCAAGCACTCGCAGCTCCTGTTTACTTGAATTGATTTACCTACATAAGATTATATTCAAAGTGAGTGGCTAACCTGGTACCGTGACCGAATTTAGGTCTACAAGGGGAATAGTACGACCAGAAATTCCGCGTTGTCGAACGTAGTCTATGGTCAGCTTCTCCGGCGAGCGTCCAGAACCATTCAATGCCTTCACGGTCTTAGATGCGGCATCATAAAAGAGGCAGAACGCATCACTGTTATCACCGTTAGGCTTTGGAAAGATCGCGTATTTCGCACTCACCCGCCAATCCCACAACAGCTCGGTTCGGTGACATTCAGAGCAGCTGAGGTTGCCACTGCTGCTTCGGCTGTTGTTGTTATGAGATGAACCGGGTCTGGCAAGAAGTAATCAAAGCAGACCAGCATTCCCTCCTCTCCTTAGAATCTCTAATCCAGCCTCCGTGGCTAAAGGCTGAGATGATGACACAATACCTTTAGTTCCATATACGACCGATCTGCGACTAGGAAAGCGGTCCATGACAAGCTCTGGTTGTTCAACTTTGGTCCAATTAATTTTGATTGGAGATGACATTGTCGCGCGGGGGTGTAAGAGGATAAGCCATGGAGTTCACATGCTTGCTTATTTATGTCTGTGAGATTCCAAGCATATGCATATGACGGACCGGGTCGGACTTCTGGATACTAACCGTGACTTCGGAGTCGACTTGACCCCATGGCTGTTCAAAATATTCAGCTGCAAACTGCAATGACGGAGTATCAACGGATACAAACCGAGCTCTCGAATACTGTGGACGCTAGATCGCGGCTGGGAGCCCAGTTATCTGAGAATGAACTCGTGAAAAAGGCATGTGGCGCCATCTCTGTTACCAGGGATTGAGCAGGGGTAAGCAGTTGTCACAGGAATTCGATTCGTTGACGCCAAACAATGTGGTCTACAAGCAAATTGGACCAGTCCTGGTTAAGCAGGACCAGGCAGACGCGAAAAGCAATGTCGACACCCGACTAACTTTCATAAAAAGCGAAATGTCAGTTCCAACTGTAAGTTATCATGGATTCTACAGGATTGACGCTGTATATGAATTCAAGAAAACGACTTGATACTCAATTGGAATCCATCCAAGAGAAATCAGAAAAGAAGAAGAACGAAGTCTGTGCCATTCTCAAATGTTCCATACATTAACTCCAACCTTCCGCGCCATTACAGATCGTCCAGCATCAACAGCAGGACCAAGGCAATCCGCTTTCGAATGACCGCTCAGCATAGGAGTTGGGCCCCTAACAGTTATGCGGGCGTTCATGGGACTGTCTTCCATGGGCAAGCTCGTGCTCTGTCTCTGGGCTCTTGAGAATCTTCTCTAGTTTAAATCGCTTGCGTGCAGAGATCGGGGGGCAGTTGCGAATTACCACTAGATCATTCATTCGTAGTTCTGTAAAGTATTGACCCGTTAGCTATGAAAAATCAAGACGAGTATAAGGGAGACACACGGTTCTCTTCATCATGAGTCAAAATTTTTTTGCTTCGGTTTATTTGCTAAAATGAATCAGAACGCAGAGTCGAAAGAAAGGGTCCAAAATAATCACCTTTCCCGTTATTTTATGGAGAATATTTCGCGATACTGTCACAGTTGCCGTCTTGTTCATGAACCCCGCCTTCGTCACCAGTCCAGTGAAAGCCATAGGCGGCATGGTGATGAGCAAGGCTTATTTGTTCAGCTGGCTATTACCAAACATCTCTGGAGGTCACTATAGCAGAATATGGACTTTACGGAAATTTACAAGCAATCAGCTTTTCTCGTTGCTTTCAGCCCGGGAACCCATTTTATTTTAACCGCAGTCCAAGACAGACTCATCGTTCGTCGTTCAGACACTTTCCACATCACAAGGACCTGGCTCGTCGACCCATCTCCCTCTCTAACTCACCTCCAACTCTCAAAGCCAAGGACCAATGCGTCTGATAATTGGATATCCCATACTGGTTGGTCTTGCGATTCCGAGTATCTTTTAGCCGCTTGTGCCAAAAAGGGTGTTGTCAATGTCTTCAAAATGAGGGACGAGGAGTGGAGTACACGCATTGACTCTGGTGCTGAAGGTCTTGTAAAGGCTGAGTGGGCTCCGGATGGTCGTACCATTCTCTGTTTCTCAGAATGGGGTGTGCGTTAATATTAACCATGCACCCTCGCCGTCCAAGTCTTCACTTTGCAGTATTCCAGCTGAGAGTCACCATTTGGTCGCTGGTAACCGGCTCTGCTACTTACATTCAGTTCCCGATACATCCAGATCGAGGTACCGTTCATTGATTCTCACCCTATTTGTCGTAACATTGACCCCACAGGTTACACTTTCCGTGCTGATGGAAGATATTTTGTATTGGCCGAACGGCACAAGTCGAAAGACACTCTTGGTCTTTACGATACCACGGAATCCTACAAGCTAGTTCGGGTATGTCTGTCACCGTTCTTTTATACTCTTACCAAATACAAGGCCAGCACTTCCCATTACCAACTGCTTCCATGTCTGCTCTTGCGCTGTCGCCTACAGGAAATCATCTCGCCGTGTGGGAAGGACCCCTCGAGGCAAGATCTTTTCTGTTTTGGGTAATTTCTGCTAAATTTTATTTTAATAGTATAAACTACACATTATAACTCTAGCAGGTGATCATCTGGGCTCTTTCTCCCCAGATCCAGACCCGGGATTCGGCATCCGAAATGCAGTTTGGCACCCCAGCGGAATGTTTCTTGCCATTGGTGGATGGGATGATAAGGTACGCTTACGTCTAATGTCTAACATCCCTCTAACCTCTCGGTAGATCCACATCCTTGATAGCTTAAGTTGGTCCCCGGTAACAACGTTAGAACTATCTGGCCGAATACCACCCGGGGTTGTGCGTTTCTGCCACACTTTTCAAAAATATGTTCATGTATTACTTTGTTCAGACCCTCTGGCGGGAACCATCAAATTGGCTTGAAGCAACTGAAGGACGTGGATTTCTCTCTTGTTCGTACGATGCTAGCTTTTGTCATTTCTCGAATTGATTTGAATTTTCTAGACGAACGCCTGCAAGGCCCTCAGTCAATCAACCTTATACGAGCCGACCAGATGAAACCAAATCCAAAGACAGGGGCAGTCCAGCTTGAGTGGAACAAATCTGGAAGTCTCCTCCTTGTTCGATTTGGTAAGAAACAACCAAACCTTTCCGTCGTCTCCGTTTACCTTTCAAAATATGTGCGCAGAAAACATACCGACAACTGTCCACATATTTGACTTCCCCACCCCAGTTTCCTCCCAACCACTAACATTCTTACCAAAATTACGCAGTGTCTTGACGCATACCCGACCCGTGCTCCACGTGCGGTGGAACCCCGTCCGCAACGGTAGTTTGGCCCTGTGTTGCGGTAGTCGGAGTGTTTATATCTGGAGCGACGAGTGGGTTGCAGTTGGCAATAGTGAGGGTGAGGAGGAAATGGCAGAGTGTATTGGCATTCCGACAAGTAAGTTGATCTTGCTGTGTTATGGTTGAGTACTGAATGATTTTGGGCCATCAGAGAAGTTTGAGTGTAGGGATCTGAAGTGGGCACCGGATGGGAAAGGCGTTATGTTGTTGGACAAGGACATGTTCTGTTGTGCCTTTGAGGTGGAGGAACAGGAAGGAACATAGCCACGACGGTTATGTAACTTTTGACATGTATGCATGTACACGGTTAACAAGAGATGGGAAAGGCCTTAAGGAGTGTTCGGGTACCGTACAAAAAAGGTCCTCTATCTAATTCTACTCGCGCTCTCTACCTTCGTCAAAGCAGCCGCGATAGGTGCAGGAATAGGCTCATCCATGGTAGCAGGGCTGTCCTCAATAGGTGGAGGGGCGCTACGAGGGCTACGGTGTTCGTCCAGCCATTTGTCCATGTCATCTGAGCGCCCGACGAATGGCCGTTTTCCGAGAAGATCAATCATATCCTCCCTGAAGTCTGTTGGTAGGTGCACACATAAGAGGGAATGCGTAGCGTACCGTGTGATGACCTCTTTCTGGAGCAGGAGCTGAGCTATCTTCTCCACATCCTCCCGATGTTTAATCAACAGCTCTTTTGTCCGCTCATATGCAGTCCTGCCAGCCACAAAATTGTTAGTAATCCATAATCAACCAGAATGGCACGTACGTAATCATCTTCCTGACTTCGAGATCCAACATCTCTGCCGTTTTCTCGCTAAATGGCTTTGTCCAGTTCTCCTTGGCGCCCTGGCTACCTCCATAGCTGACAGGACCAATGATGTCGTTCATTCCGTAATTTGCACACGCCTCGAACGCCATCCGCGTAATCTTCTGTAGGTCGTCCTGTGCTCCAGTGGTTATATTTTCAGCGCCAAAAAATATCTCTTCGGATACGCGCCCCCCAAGTGTCATGCAGATCCGGTCACGCATCTGCGGGGTCGAAAGGAGGTAGCGGTCTGGCGGAAGGTACTGCCCGTCATTGTCAGCAAAAATGCCAAGGATGTCAATATGAAACAAACCTGAGCATATCCTAAGGCTCCTACGCCCCTCGGAATAATGCTAACCTTCAGTAACGGATCTGCGTGCTCCAAGAACCATCCGCAAACAGCATGTCCAGCCTCATGATAGGCAACTGTCGTCTTCTCCTCTGTACTTAACACCCGACTTTTCCTCTCCAATCCTGCGATGACTCTCTCGATGGCAGTATCAAAATCTTCCTCCTCAACATACTCATGCGATTTGCGTGCAGCATGTAATGCAGCTTCGTTGCATACATTGGCGATATCCGCTCCTGAAAATCCCGGGGTGAGTACGGCCAATTTATGGGAAAGTGAAGAAACGAGGAGGGAAGCTGCGAGTCGGAGGGGGGCGAGATGAACCAAGAATATGCCTTTGCGGCCAGAAACATCTGGACGATCGATAGCAATGTGCCTGTCGAATCGGCCGGGTCGCATCAGTGCCGGATCCAAGACATCTGGACGATTAGTTCCAGCCAAAACGACAACATGCTCCTGCGTCCCAAACCCATCCATCTCGACGAGGAGTTGATTTAATGTAGACTCGCGTTCATCGTTACCGCCAAAATTACCGCCTTTGCCACGCGATTTTCCAATGGCGTCGATCTCGTCTACGAAAATAATGCACGGGGCGTTCTTCTTTGCTGATGCGAAAAGGTCGCGCACGCGAGAGGAACCTACACCGACGAACATCTCGACGAATTCTGAACCAGAGACGGAGAGGAAGGGAACAGAAGCTTCGCCTGCTGTTGCCTTTGCCAGTAACGTTTTCCCAGTTCCTGGGGGACCAGATAGGATGGCACCTCGGGGGATCTTAGCACCCAACTTTTCATATTTTGCAGGATTCTTGAGGAATTTAACAAATTCCATGATTTCCTCTTTGGCTTCATCCATCCCTGCCACATCTTTGAACTTGACCTTGACCTCCGTATCCTTATTGAACAATTTTGCCTTGCTTTTACCGATGCTAAATATTCCTCCTCCTCCAGGGCCTGAGCCACCTGCACGTTTAGACATCCAGTACAGAAGACCAGCGAAAAGAAGAGTTGGTGCGAAGGTGAGGAAAGTGTTAAAAGCAGAAATTTCATCCTGGTACGCGACGGGAATGCGTTCATGGCTTGGAATGCCAAGCTCTTCCTGTGCATTATCCAACTTGCGCTCGAATGCCTCAACGCTACCTATTGAGAAGTGATAATCTCCCCCTCCGAATGAAGCAGAAGGGTACATTATGCCGGTAGCATTCGAATGTAGTTTGACACGTACTTTCTGCCGGTTGACGACAGTAAGTTTGTCGACCAGACCCTTGTCGAGGAAAGCGGTACGGAACTCTTGCCATGTAATCTCGCCGGAGGAGGGGCTGCTCGAGCCGGAGAAGGTATAGAATAAGATAATAGAAGTGCCAATTAGAAGGAGTTGGTTCGTGCTCAATGGCCCTTGATTTCCACCTCCTGGTGGGGGTTTCTGATGCTGGTGATTCTCATCGCGTTCGGGATCGGATTTATGGGATGAGTCATGCCTCTGTTTCTGTGAGGCTGACCGTTGATACCGTTGAAAAAAGCCCTCTAGACCTTTCGGTATTTCTGTACCCTTTTCTCCCGGCTGTGTCTCCGCTTCTATCTCTGATTGCTTTGACTTTCCCTTGTTGTCCGGCTTCTTGGGCTGTGAGTCCAGATTTGGGATCCCGGAAGGGGTAGCGAGTGACCTCTGGTGTCCACGGAGGGTTCTAACAAATATTGGGCGACGAGCAACGGGTCTAGAGGCACGTATAGAAGTAGAGAACATGGACGTAACGGAAAGGAAAGGGTGTATGCCGGGATAACGCGTCGTATGTCACACGACTTGTCACGACTTGTCATGCGTCACCGTACTATGAGGAAGGGCTTAATATTATCTGGTCGTTGACTAGTTATTAGCATTATATGCTTGGGGTAAGCTTGATTGGATCAGTCTTCATATCCATTTTGAATAATCGTTTCATTCGACTAGGATTCATTGATTATATCTAGCGCAGTGCTAATGATTGACCGGTATATTGACCAGTTGTCATGACAGATTTTATAATAATTATATCAAGGGTCATTATTGTGACTCAGCGGGAAACAACATGGACGCCTCTTCGTACAAAGATATAACCACCTCTCGAGGTCTGGTTTATCATTACTTTCGTTCTATCCCCCAGGATTCCAAACCTACCCTTCTGTTCTTACATGGTTTCCCATCAACATCTTATGACTGGCGCAAGCAAGTCGCGTTTTTCAAGCAGGAAGGATATGGTCTTATCGTCCCGGACATGCTCGGTTACGGCGGTACTGCCAAACCTACGGATGCAACGGTCTATAAGATGAGCCTCATATGTGCTGATCTCATCGATATCCTAGACGCAGAAAAGGTTAGCCAGGCTATTGTCATCGGACATGATTGGTAACATAATTCTTTACTCATTTATCGTATTTCTCTACTTGACGACCATTCACACAGGGGATCAGTCACCGTAGGACGACTAGCCAACTATCATCCAGACCGGTTCACCGCATTTGCTTTCTTGGCTGTGGGTTATATAGCCCCTAATCCAAAGTTCAATGTCCAAGCTATAAATGCCTTGGTGAAAGGGATGGTGGGGTACGAGACCATGGGCTATTGGTCCTTTTTCTCTGAGGAAGGGGCTGATAAGCTTATAGAAACTCATGTCGGTCTTCTTTTCGTCTGCGTGTGTATTCATCTGACCATTACAAAAGTGGGACTCATTCTATAGTATTCTTTTCGCGAAGGACGAAACTTTTTGGGTTGCGAACTTGGGACCTACTGGTGCATTGAAGGCGTGGCTCACCGCGGACAAGGAAACTGACGTTGGCTCTTTTCTGACCAAAGAAGTAACTATTCAAACTCTCGTCGAATCGAAACGGTTGACATGAGCACAATTTACAGGACGCCGATATTCAGAAAGAGGTACTTCTCGAAGGCGGCTTCGCAGCACCCTTGTGCTGGTACAAGTGTGCTACTTCTGGGTTGTCTTCCGAAGACGATGCAAGTATGTGCTGCTCTCTCCTTTTCTTCGATGCTATACCTTATCCAAACATCGTAGCTATTCCCCAGGAGCAGTACGGTATCTCAAAGCCCACATTCTTTGGAGGTGCTAAAAACGATACCATTTGCTTGCTTGCCTTGCAAATGCCGGCATTTAACCAGTTGGCCAAAAATGCTACGATCCATCAGTTCGATGCTGGGCATTGGGTACCACTCGAAGCTGCCGAGGAGGTGAATATGGAACTGCTTGCTTGGATTCGGAGCGTAGAATGAACCAACTCGGGTATTGACCTACATACCATTATCTCGTTCTAACCACTTAAGCGTTCTCCCTTTTTCTTGCTACCACCGTCACTTACTATCGATGTACTCAACGCATCGAACACCAAGAAAGACATACGTTTGTTGTGCTAGCTAGCTACAGTAGTCATGAACTGAATGCCTTTCGATAAACATCGATACCTATGACTTCCTCGAGCTTCTGTAGCGTGTCTCCAAGCCAACGTCTTACTCTTTCCGTGTCTTTTCCTGCAACCCTCACCATGCACCCAGCTCCAGCTAACGGGGTAAGAGACCATATCAGATCTGCGGGAACATTGGTTTTGTATACCGACAATGTCCGGTATTGTACTGTCATATCATGGATGGTGCTTTCGACCACTGGTCCATAGAGTGTCACGGTCGCGTAGCATGAATAAGGAGAAAGCCTCTCCTTGAGCGTTCGTTGCGACAACGAGTCAATGTCCACCCGTTGATCATCTAGGAGCGTCACATCTTTCGCAATCCTTCTGCCGTCGACCCAGATCTCATTGGCACTGTAATACCTGCAGAAATCCCACTCTTCTCCTAACGATTTTCGCCCACAGGTTATCCAATCAAGAACGACCACCGATGCGTCTTTCAATAGGCGAAAAGTCTGGGTTTGATTGTAGGATGCAGAACGGAAACAAGTGACAGGGTCTGGAAGCAGGAATAGACTTGAAGTTTCGGCAATGATCACGTCCATGTTCTGGGTAGTGACTGGCGTTTTGGCGGACAAGACTGAGCGCCGAGTAGCAAGTCTGTCGCCATGTCGAGACTTGAATACTTTTGTAGACCCCTATTGTAGATGAGAGTTTGAATCTTGCGCTAATAGGATTCAACCTACCTGAGAAAGAAGCACCATGGCAGCACCAGGTCCAACGTCGACACCAACATGGATGGAGTCCCCACCGACGAGACCGCCTCCATAAGTCAGGATATATACGACCGCTGTGCCCTCCTGATCGATTCGTGGAGACAAAAGCTTCAATGGATAGGTGGACGATAACTCAGAAAAACAGACTGTTGAACCATGGCAGCGCAAGACTATGCGTCCCCTACCTGCCTCTATGCCAGAACGAGGTGAAGCCATGCATGTGAACACAGCAATACAGAGTTAAGACATGATTTTCCATATATTCTGGCCCAAAGAGCCCATACATAACGAACAGACTGAAGGAGTGACCAGGTAAAGAAAATAAAGGATATACAAAAAGAAAAAAGAGTAAGAAACAACAATTTAAAGTAACATAAACGTCTTCAAGAGACAGAACGGGGATGACGAGGAAATGCATGGAACGAAACGAAGATAAAATCTTCTAATACTTGCGTGTGGCCAGTGCACGAATCTCATACAGATTTGAGCGATCCGGTTCGGCGAATACATCTGCTTGTCGCATTTTCCAACCTTTCATCTCTGCGCGATGTCGCTGCTCAGCAACTCGGCAGCTCGCCACGAAGGCGTCGTCCACATCATAGACTATCGAAGCACGGGAACCGCGGTCGCTCCCAGATTCTGAAAGCGTTCGTGTGTGACTCCGGGCGGGACTAGGCACCCCTGGTACGGTTAACGCCGTGCTGCAACGGCTAATGTCCGAACATGGCGTATGTTGCTGCAGGCATGCACGGATAGTACCGCCTTTACTCTCCCAACTATCATCATCTTCGTCATCAGCCATATTGGCAAACACGTCAGGCTCATCCTCCTCAGGAGGAAGTGTCGATATCCAGCACATTCGTGTGGGATCAAAAATCATGGTCCCCACGATTCGAGCTCCGGAATTAAAAGATCCGACGGGGGAACCGATGGATGACCCCGTCAGATGGGTGATGAGAGCAGGACGGGTTGAGGTGCCCACGGCAGCTTCAAAATCGCGCAATATATGGTCATTGCCCTCCCACCGGAGGGTATGAGGATTCCATTTCATATCCCCTACCACTGTGATGATGTCTAAGCGCGTGATATATATTTGGGGACATAATTATTACAAACCTTTGGGAACGTTAGACCCTCCTAGATTACGTATAAGAGTTGGTTTCCTTTTCGTTTGTCCTTGAGGTGAGGCAACATTCTTTTTCCTCTTGGCGGAGAGATCAGGGGTCTTTGACGGAAACTCGATGTGGCCTGTTCGTTTGAGCGTGGTAGATGGCGCAAAAGCGGTGGGCTCTGAGAATGCAAAATGAAATTAGGTACCGTTCACCATTATTGTCAAACACGTACCAGTACCCCCACCAGAGGCGTCCCGTTTACTTTTCTTCCGTAATGCGCCCCTGTCCAATTTTGAGGGGTAGCTACCCCCAGGCACACGATTACCATATCCCTTGGGCTGGACACGATATCGTCCTTCTTTATCTCTATCTGTCGGAAGATCGTCAAAGGCGTCGAGCTCCGTTCCATCACCATATGTCCGCTGTCGTTTTGGTCTTCGCAATACCTTTGGTGCCGGAGGCTGAGGAACATTCTGAGAATGCCACGACCGAGGCTTTCCTGACAAACTCGAAGGTGGGCGTGAAGGCAAGGGTGGTGATGAGCGTGCTAAAGGAGCAGGCATAACAGGAGAAGCAAATACGGAGGAAAGGGGAGGTCGGGACTTGAGACGCGAGGATGTGGGCATGGTCAGACGGAGGGCAGCAGGATTGGAAGAAGGCGTGGAAGGGCGTGTGGGTGGTACGACAAAATCTGGTGCATGTACTCGGCTTGTTGAAGCATTGTGCAATTTTGCTCGAGAGGCGGCAGTCGGTGCTTCGTACCGCGAAAGCTTAATAGACGATCCTACTGAAGACGACCCAGAGCCTGATGCCTGAGCTTGACCGGCTTCAGTAAGAGACGATAACGATGCCTTACGAGTGAGCTTTCGCTGTGTTGAGGGCGGAGTTGGAGGCTTAAGGACAGATGTAGACTTTTGGCCCCGAAGGCTACCAGGCTTTGGCGAAAGAAATGGCGGGCCAACCGGAGATGGAGAGGCAGAAGTCAAAGGTTGGAATGTTTGTGAGCGTACGGGATGTGTCGGACGAAGGGGTGGAGACGGTGAAAGTCTGAGTTTGTTGAGCTGACGAATGGATGATGGGGGAGGGTGTATTGGTGACTTGGCTCGTTCGTTTTTCAACCGTGAGGGAGGCCTCAAGGAGTTTGAGCGTAGTGGCATGCTACTACAGCGGCTGAAGACGCGATGCAACTTTTGCTGTTGGGCATTCAACAGGAGCCGACTAGGGCTAAGGTCGACATCATCATCGATGACGAGACCCATTTCAAAGTCGTCCTCCGGATCAGGGCTCGCTGCCTTGACCCGATCGTCCGTGATCTGGGCTTTCTTCTTCTTCAGCTCCAATATTTTTGTAAGATGCCTGGCTCCATGGCCAGACTCGAAAAGTCCTGATGGTATTACAAGGCCGTCGAGTTCAGCGTCGTCATCGTCATCGTCGGTCTCAGACCCTGGGAGAGATGCAGAAGAGGCAGAGTTAGAAGAGGGTGATGCATCAGCAAAACCGAGGGAGGAATAGGCGTCGGAGGATTGGGACGATGACGTATGATCTTTATCTCCCCATTCCAGGGAGTTTTTTGAAGATCGGTGATTAAGGGACAAAGGGACGAGAGAAAGCTGAGTTAGTTCCGAGGGCAAGGCAAAAGCGGACTCCATGTCCTCGTCAATTGACGTGGGCATTGACGGTTTAAAGACATGTTTCTGAAGTGCAGTAGCTTTGATGGTAGACATGTCTTCATCGTTGTCGTCGTCTTTGTCGACGGCTATTGGTGGACGGATGGTGAAGGGAGATTTCCGGGGAGAACTAGTTATATGCACTGGTTTTGCTCCTCCTGTGCTCCCCAAATCCATTTCTAGGTCCCAGTCTTCATCGTCGTTGTCCTCCTTGTCAGAGCCGGTATGTAGGGATTCACCCTCGGGGAAATCGAAGTCTGCGTCGGGCCACTCTTCGCGGTGTAGTTCAAGAGTCGGTGCAGGGATAGTGATCATTGAGTTTGTCGAAAAAAAAAAAACGAAAAATTACCACCAAAAAATACGGAAAAAAAGGAGATTAACTAGAGAACGGTTATAAGAGAGCTACGATAAGTATTCTCAGACCAAGTCGATGGAAAATAAAAGAAAGAAAGGGTGAAAAATCGGTGAGGAGTCACCTGTAGTCGAGTGTTTTTGCTGAGAGAGGTTGTGTCACACAATAGTAGTTACTGTCACAATTGTCACGTTTATGATCCATTGTCACGGTCAATATGGTCTTAACCGTCTCAATTCGTTCGCATTATGCTCAATCTCATCCATCCCAGTCGTATTGTCCTCAATGCCCTCACACACCCATATTGTATCTTTTCGTCCTTCCAACAACTCATCCACACTTGTCCGCATACGTAGTCGTCTCTCAGCCATCGTGTCCAAGAAGGTATCGAGCTCTTGGGGGGTAAAGACAGATCGCAGCGGTCCAAAGGCCATTAAATATAACTCTGCTTCATGTCATTATCAGTCATCGTACACCGCAATACAGACTCACCTTTTGATAGGGGACACTCTCCGATCCCGCGGTACAGCATCTTCTTCGCTCTTTCCAATTGCCCCACCCGCACTTCAAATTCTATGTATATCCGCCAAAGAACAGCACTACCCCTTGTCCCATCATAAATCCCCCATGAGTAGCAAATCTCTATCATATCAATAACGTACATACCGGTTATCCTCCAAAGCACAAAGCAACCCGCTTCTAATTCTTTCCGCTTCTTCTATCCATCGCCCTTTCTCCCACCCAGCAATCCACACCTCTGTAACCCTCCTCGCAACATCTTTATATCTCCCACTCCCACTCACAGGACCTTCCCCCAGCAATCCCCGCACTCGCCCCCAAACACCCTGACCTTTCTCACCTTCCAGAAAAATACCCAAAATAATCGTGTTTGTGGGATACATCTCGAGGGCCCTCTCAACTCGCTCGCGCAAAAAAGAGGGCGGCATGGGGTTCCTCAGAATAGTCGTGTGTCGATATAACATGACTAGGGATGCCATCGTTAGGCATTCATGCTTGACCGTTCCACTTTCCAAGGAGTCCTCTCCGAAAAGGTGGTCATCGAACACTGAAAGTGCAGCCGCAGGCGAAGATGTTAAAAGCTCAAGCAGCGCTTTGACCTTGATCCAACCTTCTTGCTCCTTCCCATATCTGATATACTCCTCCAGGTTTCGTTTTGCCCGCAGAATCGCAACGCCCCCGGCACCCTCAACCATAACAGACTCCAAAATCACCTGTACGGCAGAGGTGCTCTGGCCCGCAAGCCATTCCATCTCCGCCCAGTCCCACCAGAGTTGGCCAGTACCAGCCCGAGTCGACGTTGGAGAAGAATCGAGAACAGTCTGATACACCCTTCGTGCATCATCTCGACGTCCTCGCATACGCTCGAGATGTGCTTGAGCAGCCCAATGCGATAATGAGTCTCGTGCAACGGAGAGGAAAGAACGTGAAAGTTTCAGAGCACTTGAAAACAACCTGAGTAACGTTTTGATCAGCGACCCTCGAATGGACGGACCTCTTGGTATTGACTGCAGCTTCAAAAGCCAAAGCCAAGGTATCCCACTCGCAATCCTTCGGACCTAATCTGAGCTGCGCAAACACTCTCCTGATAAACTCTTCATCTACGCCTTCGATATCTACTTTAGTCCACAATCCATGTTTCCCATCGGCCATACTCTCCAATGGACCTAAAGCCCCATAACCCCAATTCTTAACAGGCCCAAATCCGCTCGCATACTCCTTCTCCCGTCCAATCAGCACGCCTGCATACGCGTCCGCTGTCATCCGCCTCCGCGTCGCATTCGATGGGAATATGGATGCGAGGTATGATGGACTCGTGAGGTGACTATAGCACCAGCGGTCATCAGCATTCTTTTGTGATCCCGCTGATAATAAAGTCTGGAAGCCCGGAACGTGAAGCCCAAGGTGGGATAACCAGATGAGCCGGAAAGCGTCCTTCGCCCGTGTGGATGATAAAGACAAGAGAAGAGATCGAATATCGGAGAATAAGATCATCGAATATGGATCTGTGTTGTCGCTTTCATTTGTGGACCGGGCTGGCAGACGCTGCACACGGTCAGTATTAGACTCCTGCCTTGACCATCGATAATAGGGGTCAGATGTAGCTTGTTCTACTGACACCTTCATTGCGTTGAACGAGGTTCCTGATCCATGCTCGGGACCACCTAATTGGACCCAAGCTGCCCATCCCTTCGCACCTGGCTCACCAACGCGCGGGACTTCGGATTCCCAGAATGTTTCAAGGGCATCAAGCTGAGTATCCAAGGGCAGACCGCGCAATGCCTGTGGTATTTTAAATGTTCTGAGGAACAGGGTTAAGTTGTAGGAGTATCAGCAGAACTGGGAACGACGAACAGCTCAGCTTGGGCTTGGAAGAGTGCTGTAGCTCGCTCTACATAACCTGTGAAGTTTGAGAAACATTGTCAATGTTTGTCGTAGGATTATTTGTGGGATAAATAACCTGCTTGGTGAAACAGGACAGCAATTCGCCAAAATGCCCTGACCTTTCCAATTTCGGCCTCCTCCCCCATACCCAAAGCCTTCAAGAGCCGCATCACATCCTCGACAATCCCGTTCACTCCCTTGCTACCTGTCCTGATCCTTAATTCAAGCCATTCCATCCAAATATCCACACCCCCCACCTTCAAAGCATCTTCCCACTCTGCTCTCAATTTGCTTTCATGCCACACCTCTTCGCCGGCTCTCAGATACCCGAGACGTAATTCTACCGAAGTAGCATTCAGAGGGTCCGCAGATAACGCACGCGACAGGACAGAGAGAGCGATTTCAGAACGCGCCATTGACGCATTTTTTGATGTCACGGGAACGGTTGACAAGGTATGTGATATGAGGGAAAGCCATATAGGAACGGAGGAGGGGTCATCTCTGAGTTGCTGCTCCAGATATTTTAATGTTTCCTGATGCGCAGTCAGAGAAATAGATCCAGTATCGTCGTCCAAACTGCTGTTATCAGATGTTGAAGACTCCGAATCAGAATCAGCCCTGTTGTCTGTTGTAATGGAACGATAGACTTGGTCATCTTTAGGACCAGGACGAGACGGTAAGCGGAGGAAACCGTCAGTTTCCTCATACTTGTATTGCGCGTCAGAGGCAAGATATTTTCTCGTCGGCGCAGAGAACAGAAGCATGCGGGAGCCGGCATCGGTCAGACTAGGTACCTAGCAAGACATTCAGATATCGTTACGAGAAGAATTAAGGACTATACCTTTCGCCTACCACCTACACCAATTTCAACACCTTTTGCACTTCTGTGGATTACAGTCCATGGTTCATCTAATCCAAGTATCTTCCTGCCGTCTTTAGAATCATTAGGATGTCATCGGAAACACAGAAAGTCGGCTTACAAGCCACCAGATGATGCTTTGGAACATCGCCAGAATGCAAACCACCATAGCGAATATTTGAGGAGTCGCCTTTACGGTCGGAGTAGAACGAAGGAAGGGAGCTTGAGTGAGCTGTATCGGTTGTTGTCTCCTCGCGGGACCGCCGCTTTCGGTCTTCTTCCGCTTTTAATTGTTCGTCGTCCAAGATGGGTATGCTCTCGACTTCCTGCTTCACTGTTCTGGAATGATCCTTGTCGCGGGCGCGTTTTCGTTTCTTGTCCTTCTGACGATCTGGCCCTTTCTTTGGGCTCTCCGAGCCCCCGAGGCCTAAGTCCGGGAAAGAGGGGAAAGAGGGGGCAGACATGTTGTTAGGAGAGTTTTATTTAGGTACAAATTGCGAGCATAATTTTTTTTGTAGTTCTTTCTTCCACGAGTGCGTCGTCAGCCCCTCGTTGCAATTATGGAGATGGATATATATACCAAGTCCAAGTCCACTGAAAATAGTGATGTGAACTGCGGTCCGCTACATCGAAAAGCATATCAAATAATAAGAAATTGCGCATCTGATAGGGTGTGGAGATCTACCTGCAATAGACAGCGAAATTTTAAGAGTCGCAGGTCACCGAGAGTCACGGAGCAACCCAGTTGGTGACACGCTAAATGCCGAGAACACGTGACAAGTAGCCAAGCCAAAAAATAAGTTTGCGGAAGGCCTTCGCCAGTCGTCTTATCCACCACCACAATGAGACCCTTGACCGAGGACGAGAGCAAAGCTGTGTTCACGAAGCTGGCAAACTACATCGTGCGGTCATCTTCCATGTCTTTGCACCATTGTTACTTACATTGTAGCAGGGCAAGAATCTTATACATCTCATAGACCGACCAGACGAGCCATACTGCTTCAGGCTTCAGAAAGACAAAGTTTACTATGTTTCTGAATCGTCAATGCGACTGGGCATATCTGTTGCACGCCCGAATCTGGTCAGCCTCGGTACATGCTTCGGAAAATTTAGCAAGAGCGGCAAATTCAAGCTGCACATCACTGCGCTCGATTACATTGCGCAGTACGCCAAGTACAAGGTACGCGTTATCTATATCACTTCTATTTCATTTCTAAATGCCAAAACGTAGGTGTGGATAAAACCCAACGGCGAGATGCCTTTCCTATACGGAAACCATGTCGTGAAAGCCCATTTAGGACGCATCACGGAGGATACACCCGAGCATCAAGGTGTCGTTGTTTTTAGTATGAACGATGTTCCATTGGTTAGTATCGCTTTTCTTTTCTTCACCAGAGCACTATTTTGATTATTATATACGGGGTAAAGGGCTTTGGTGTGACCGCACGGTCAACATTAGACACACGAAAATTGGATCCAACAGCGATCATAGTGTTTCATCAGGCGTTAGTCTTTGTTGTCCAGTTTGCTTCTACGCTCATACCTCTGTTACAGTGATGTAGGAGAATACCTGCGTGACGAGGTACGTCACCGTCTGTGAATCGAACTATGCCCGACTTAGGTTTTTTTCTCCAGGACACGCTTTTCTAGTATTCCATTCGTATTTCCTTGCAGGCCTGGGATGTCTTTATGGACCCGTTTTACAGTATCTTAATTACCTAACCGGCTTTGAAGTGCTCGGCCGTATTAGTAGACTGTCATCATGCTGGCGTGTGTGTTGCAATACAAAGTCATAGATAATTTTGTGCTTGCCTCGATGTGCCCTCAAGTACTGACTGTGAGCACGTGGCGTGCTGAAATGTCACCATCAAGTTTGGACACTGATCCTTGCACGTACTGGGCAAGTTTACCCGACGACGTTCTCACCGTCGACCTCGTCCAGCAATCTCTCAAGCCTATTAAAAATGACCTATGGGTTACTGCTGCCTGTGCCGACAGGCTAGTCAATGACACAGCAGTTCAGCGCATGTTGCTAGAACTTGGCATTGAGCGGACACAGAACGCTATCGAATGCGTCAGAGAGGCCTGTGCTCCGTCAAGTCCGAAGGGGGGAGACAACGACAATTTTTGGGGTAATAACAGTCCACAGGGAACGGACATTCCACATGATTCGCTTGTCGCACATTTCCGACAGGTGCCAGCGCATGCACAACTATGTTATATGCGTGCCGTTCTCTTAGAACGTCTGGACAGGTTGAACACTTACGTGGAGATATGTAGAGAGGCTCCAGAAAAAGAGGAAGAGGATGGAATCGAAGAGTGGAGTGACGATCCTTGGGGCGACGGAACGGCCGAATTGTCAACAGTACCCGGAGCAGCGTCTCTACTAGAACCACCCGTCACATTGACCGTCTTTATGATGGATCATCTTTTGCGCACGTCTTGTTTGTTGGCGTCACACCAATGGTTTGCAGCACTGCGTATTCTCTTCAGTCGTCATGCATCCTACCTCTGGCCCTACCGGTTTACCGTACTGGATAGTATCCCAGAACATGTACACCCCTTACAATACCGAGACCTTCTTCCAGCGTTTACGGACATTGAACATGAAGTGTCGTCATCCCCGTGGAGGCCTGACCTCGACTGGTCAGAAAGGTCGGAGGTAAAAGCTGCCGTGAGGGCATCAGAAATCTCCCTCCCTGTAGATCGTGTTATAGATTCATTTGAATGCGAAGCCAGGTCAGAACTGCTCTCCGCCGCCGACCTCTCCAAATGGTACGAAAGCCGCATTGATCACATTATTTCGTCAACCGGGATGGTCGACATAGCTCTCGCGACGTTACAACATGGTGCATCACAAGGCGTACCAGACCTCGACGAACTTGGAGAAGAGCTGAGCCTCCTCTCTCGTCTCATTTACGACAGTCCTCAACCAGAAGAAGGAGGCGTTAATGAAGATTGGAGTCTTGCTCGGTGGAATGTCATGGACCCTATTTCTGTCGTGCGCGCGTATCTCACATATTCGACTCCAGATACTCTCCCTAGGGACATGAACCGACTCGTCATGCCCTATCTTTTCGTGCTTGAAGCACGCGCGGATCGTGCGGGTACTCCGGATCCTGAGCTTCCAACGCGTCTATTATATGAATACATTCTAACTACAACGCTAAAAATGGCTGCGGCTGTTTTTGAGGCTTCTAAACCAACTTTACTTGCTGGCGAGCGTCTCCGAGTCATAAGAAACGACGAGGATATAGCACGGCTGGCACTTGCATGTCTGTATGGCAGCGATAGTCTTCATGAATGGTCAACAATGAGCCGTATATTCGAGTGCCTACCCGCTTGGGATGTAGCGGGGGACGAGGACGGCAATGAAGATGCAGCTGACACCACTATCATCTCTTTGGGTGCATTCGTTACGCCCTCGACTACCCGTCCAGGTTGCACCGCATCAGATCTCCTCGTATTTTTCAATCCGCTACCCTTGGCTTCCTTATCCCGTGCACTCGACATACTGGATGTGCACTTGGAATGTGGTGAAATTTTGGCAAGGTGGAACGTCCCTGCGCCTTTGCGGTGGTTCCTTCAGAGCAACGCCGATGTCACGGAACAACGTGCGTGGGCGAATAGAATGGCCAGACGAGCCGGTGGTTCTGAGGACAAGCTAGAGACCCAGAGCGATTGGGCTTGGCTTTTAGATGATATGCTGAGACTGTGTGGCTCAGGTGAAAGTGGACTTAAGGGCGCATTTGGTCTTTTGGACAGGAAAGAGGTGATTCGTATCTTCTTTAGTGGCTTATTGAGCACTGGTAGTAAGTACCTCTACGTCATCTTGGTCGGGATGAGTCAAACTCACCAAACAATTCGTAGAATTCGATATTGCCCGAGGGCTTTTGCGTACCTCAAAAAACAAGTTGTCATTAGACCCAAAAACTGTCGAAGATATTTGCCTTTCTTGCTCCCGTGAATTCTATGACAACGCCAACTCAGGGAATTACAAGTTTGGTGACATGAAACTTGCTTATCAATGGTGAGATACAACTCACATTCAGACCAACCGATATGCTGATGGTCATCTAGTCTGGATTTACCACCCTCATCTAATCGGCTTCTCAAAGAAAAAGAATTCATCGAGGCAACCTCCCGCCTTTCATCTTTCAATGTAATGTCCCATCTCGGCATCCCAATATCACCCATCGAAGTCCGGTTGACGAAGGATCGCCTATCACTCGTATCCCGTGTCCTTTCGAGCAACGCCGACGCCTACAAACATATCGAAGTCATTCTTGATCTTGTTCGCAAACTTGGGTTTAGAGACGACGTCGTCGCCGAGGTGAAAGCACTCGTCATGCTTGTCGAGACCGCTCTTCAAGCTGAAGATTTTACACGCGCATATGAAACCAGCAAACGAATGGTTGACACTGTCATCAAGCTTCGCTCGTCTGCCCTCCTTGGCATCAAAGACCCTAAGGTGCAAGAAGCAAGTGAAGTCTGCTGGGTTGCATGCTTTCAGCTTGGTCGACAATCAGAATTTAACGAAATTGATAAAAAGTTATATCTGATCAGTCGTGCACTGGAACTCTGTCCCCAGGACAAACTTCACGATGTGCTCACAGCATGGCGTCATTTGGAAAAACAGGATATCGGGAGCCGTCAGGCAAGACTTCCGCGCTATCGTAACGGGACAAATTCATTCGTTGCACCCCAATCACAGCGCTCTGCCCTCGTGAAAACTCTAGCGGCGCGTTTGCAAGAATTTCATGTGCCATCGCCTCCTTTACTCTCAACACCTGATGCCGCCGCCCTTGCGAGTAGAACTTTCAAGAGTGTAGCGGCCAACTTCCCATTTTCCGTGAGCGACAGGGGACGTTCACTGGGTTCACAAGACGATGACTGGTCCAGTAGACGCAGGCTAGATGGCGAAGACGTCTCGGCACAAGCAACACGAGTCTTTTCGAAGGGCATCGGATGGCTCATTGGTGACGACGATAGTTGAAAAGAAATTCGAAGATGGTTTTCTTGGAAACATATTATCTTTGATTGAACCATTGAGTAGGCAATTTAGTGGAGATTATTGATAATGCATTATGCGTATGCATCAACAAAACGAGAGGAGATAAAAAAGGAGAGTATAGTAAAAAGAACGGGGGGTAGGACATTATGTGGCAAACGAGTGACAAGACTACAACAGTGGTATAACAACAGATATATGATAATTACCAGAATGACAGGGGATAGTGGCATTAAACTATAAATTTAAGTGAAATCCATAAAGACCAAGAAAGGGTGGTGTGTGCAGGCCCCTCCAACAGAGAGTGGGCATATCCATAATATTGCAAAGATAGTTGTTGTCAGTGGTGTATTGCTGAGTCAGGGGTAAAACGCCTTTTAATTCCCACTTCCAAAGCGCGCGGAAATACCAGTCCGTGCTCTGGGCCTGTTGACAACGCCGTTTCCCCTCTCCTCGTCCGTGCTATCACGGTGTTGAGATCCGGTCTCCGCGAGTCGCAGCTGCTTCCCTCGGCCACAAGCTTCACAAGCTGATTTGTCGTTTCCAGCCGCTCGGAGATCCTCAACCTCGGCCTTGAGATCCCTAACCTGACCTTCCAAATCCCAAATGTTCTGCTGCCAAACTCGCTTGGCTGACAATATCTGATCTTGTAACGCCTGAATGACAGAAGACTGGTCTTCCAGAGCAACTACAGTCTTGCTATCGGATGACCCGTCCGGACGAAGGCAATAGCCAGGCGTCAAGGGAGAGGTTGCAGTTGGGCTCGTGGAACTGAGTGTGTCCAAGTCCCGATCAAACTGAGGAGAGTCTTGCCGAACGATATGATCCCCAAATTGCGCGCTAAACATCGTTGATACGGGTCTCAATTTCAATGATGGAAAATCCGACACATCGGGGGGTGCACTTTGCGGAGGTCCACGCCCACTGTCTATTCCCGACATCGCAGGCGGCGTCATCCAGTTTTGAAATGTTTGATCTACAGCTGTTGCCGAAGCAGGTGTGCGAGATGGTTGCCCCTGAGACGTAGTCTTAATGGACAGCGGGGGAAACGGACGTTTCGGACTCGGAGAAAGTTTAAGTGAATGACCGTGAGTCTCACTTGATGAGCTGGAAAGATCGGGAGATCCAATAGCGGATGGCTCGTCCAATAGGGACGGCGTCAATTGAGGCACTGGAATACGATGCGGAGTTACTTTTTGTGTTTTCGTGAGGGAAGGCTGGTTGTTGAAGTAAGGATCTATTAACGGGGGGACAGGCGGGGGCACCCTCTTGTCCTTTTCCCTTTGCTCCTTTCCGTTGAAAAGTCTCATAAAACCACTCTTTTTATGCTTGAGCAGTTTCCCAGGCATCCCGCTGTTAAGAGGCTGCTGCTCCACGGAGTTGGGCTCGTAATCCTTTTTGTTGGAAGGCGAGGATCCACCCACTATGGATTGCAAAGCATTCTTAGCCTTTGCTCCTGCGCTGACAGACCGTGCTCGAGCTCTGGACGTAGCGAAGCGAGGTGGATTATTATTCGTGTTGGTCCTGGTCACTTCCTGAGATAAGGGAAACGGTATAGAAAGCGTTGACCCGAGATTGTTATTAGGGTGAGCGGCAGTACTTCTTGTGCGTTGTGCTCTAGCTTCTTCCAAAGAAATCAACGTAAATGTTGGGGACGCGGGACGCTCGCCCCATCCTCCAAGTGTGGACCGTGGAGGGAATACAGACATTAGCTTGGGATCACGATCACTGGAGTGCCCTGACGCATCAGAAGTTCTGGGTGGGGGCAGTGGGGATGAGATTGTCTTTCCTAGGACACTTGAGGCGCGATTTCGAGGACTTTGCTCACGGATAGATGAGAGAGATGTATCTGGAGTCAATGTCGTTAAGGTACCTGACCTGGACAAAGAACTTGCCGTCAGCGAATTGGTGACGGTGGTACTCGAGTCACTGATGGGGACGGAGGGATACATGAGTGTGGCGCGGAGAGAGGAAGATCTTGGGGGCTCAAGAGCGTATGGTACAGCCAGATTTGGATTTGCATAAGGATGGATGTCTTCGTCTTGCTCACAAGAGGTAGACGAGAACGATCCGCCGCCGGCAGACGAATGTGTTTCAGTGCTGGCACGGACTCTTGGAGAACTGACGGATGGATCTGGTTTGATAGGCGAATGGACACTAGTAGGGGAGACACGCGGTGACGGGTGATTCGATGATGAAGGAGTCCGGGAGTGGACACGGCCTAATGAGAATTTATGCCGCAAAGTGGGAGAAGGTAGTGGTACAAGGGAAGTAGATGACATAGATGCTTGGGCGAGAGAGCTAACGTTTGAAAAAGTGAGGATGCAAAGCAGAGAGGAATGGTCACAGAAAAATAACATACTGCAACGCGCCGCGCCTATTAGACCTCTGGGAGACAGACGACGAAGTATCAAATGATCTCTTAGGCCTGGCTTGATGATGATCCGATTCACCGCTGCGCCTTCCAGGGGTATTCGATTGGGAAAAGCCAAAGCCAAGGCCTTTCTTGATTCCGCCAGCCTTCGCTGATACGGATCTGCCACGGGTGGGACCGTGTACGGCAACAATGTAGTTGGCGCTGTTATCGGATTCAGGCTCTTCTTCGAGGTCATCCTCTTCGGTTTCCCAAGGAGCGCGAGAATGGAAGCGCATTTTGGGGCCTAAAAGACTCATGCGCAGAGACTCTTGGTCAGCATCCATACCGTCCTGGTTACGCTGGTCGTAATGATCAAGATCTGAAGGTGCATAGGACGAGCGTGGATCATCCTCTAGATCCAGTACACTGGCTGTGGGATCATTTATTCGCTCACGGTCGAACATAGGGGAACGAGGTTCAGGGGGATAAGAATCATTGATCATGTCGTGATTATAGGAGGTGTCTTGGACCGAGATCTCCTGCTGCTGAGGAGAAAAAAAGGCGTGATTATACACCGAAGGGGTATCTAAACTGTCAGAAAAAGAAGGAAAACGACCTTTCAAGTCAGCGCGAGCTGCACGTTGATCCAAAAGACGGCCAACGTAATCTTGGTGAGGGTCCTGGCCAAGGGGGGAGTTCAACATGCTCGGCAAGTTGAAAACTGAGGCCTGAGGGGGCTAATTTCAATTTAATATCCCACGAGTAATTTACCAACCGAAAAAGCACCGCCATGCCAGTGTCCTCACTCGGTCCATCATCAAATGGCCGTCTATCTGGTAAATCATGGAAGTTGCGAAAATCAGCTACGGTGTACGTTTCATGTGGCTTTTTTAAATAACGTCTGTGGCTCAACAACCATCACATAGTCGCTCTCACTTGTCGGAAGGGGTAAAAACAGAGAGCTGGGATCATCGTATGGAGAAAACGAAGAAAGCCATTGCAATTAAGAAACTACAGGCAGATTTGAAAGAAGAAAAGCTGGCAGAATTTACAAGGTACCGTTGGTGTAAGTTCAGTGAACTTTCGTACTCACTCCACGTGTACAAGGAGACGACAGATTACCATGGAACGCAAAAAAGCTGCCGAGGAAAGGCAGAGATCAGAGGAGGCTAAAGCTAAAGTATGCAATGGCACTACATATCGTGGCCGAGCTTATTTTTCTCCCATAGATGGGTGCACGAAAGGCTTTGAGACTACGTCGCAAAGCCGGACGAAGTAAGAAGATAAATGGTTGACATTCAAAGGATGTATATTCCTATAGTAATAAGATCAGAGTGCCCAAGTAGTATCTACTTCTCCATCCTTCACAAACGGCTTATCCAGTCCTGCCACTACACTCTCGCAAAGTGGACAACTGCTCGCGAGCATATCGTCCAGCTCGGACCTTAACTTTTCATCTTTCATTCCTCCATCCTTCTCCGTCCCATTCTTTCTCCCGCCCCCCATGCCAGGTATCCACGCAGGCGCAGAAACTACAGACGCAAGAGCATCAGGGATAATTAAATCCCGGAGACGGTCACCTGCTGAAAGGAGGTTTCGACCAAGTGAATTTGCGCTCTGTAGAGGGTTCGTAAGAGTTGCAAAGTTGGCCGATAATAATGCGCGTTGTGATATTGGCACACGTCCCTGAGTAGCAGGTACACCCACGAGTGAAGGATTCGTAATGTTGGCACGATCTAGTGGTCCTTGAACACCCTTTACAAGCTCGGTTTGCAAAGCCAAAATGCGTCGCAGAGCATTCGCAGGTAAATATTCTTTGGCCTAGAATCAAATCAAATACTGTCAGATATCACACTCGTCGCAAGATGTCATCAACTCACCAATCCAATCAGACAATCAACATGGAAAGTATGTTGACAGGGAAACACATAAAACTGTCTTGTTAACAAAAGATGCGTACACACTGAGCATTGCTCGCCCGCGTCGATAGTCACGAATCGATTTCTCAAGGAAACAATATCTTGTTTTATCGACTCTGCCGTGCGCGTCGCCTCGTCCATTTCGTTTTTGAGTACATCGATATGCGCTGAGTAGCCCTCTAACGCATGAGCGATCTCTTCCTTGAAGTCATCGATGACGACAAAGTCTGGGAAGAAGGGCAGGATGTCCTCGATTTTGAGTAGATCAGTGTTCTCCAAGAAGCGCATGGCCCTGTGATAATGATACAAATTGAAAAGTTGTCGTCACCCGAAAGAAAGTAGCTTGACAAACGCACGTTTTGATATCCTTTTTATCCTGCACGACATATCGAGCGATCTTTAACCACAGCTTCTTCCTCAGCGGCTGATCGTCTTCGGGCATGTCCGCGTTGATTTTCGCAAGCTCCAAATCCCCCTTCTGAAGCGCCAGGTCAACACTATTTTCCCATAGCCCCATCTTGGAGTATATATGCACGCAAGGTTGTGTCCGCCCAGTCAAACTACATAGCCGCAAGGCGTAGTCGAGATCATAATACGGCTTGTTCGTGAGAGGGTCCAATGGCGCTGTTGATAGAAAACGAAGTAGGGGCCCGTCGTCGTCTGACGACGGGACGTATGAAGCAGAAGACGAAGGGGAAGCGTGGAATGTAATAAGGAGGTTGTGAATGGTGGGTGATGTACTCCGCTGCTCGAATATAACATGATTTAGGTAACGGACGGCATGGTTAGGTGACAGAGGGTCGCGGGGAGCATGTTGTAGCCGCAGAAGAGAGGGAACGAGCCGAAGAGGGTCTAAAGCGGGTTGTTTCAGCCATGAGTCAACCGTTTCTTTCGGTGCTTGTCGCATGAGAACTGGTCCAAACCGATAGTACATCTCGAGATCTGTCTGCAGATACTCATTAATACCTGTATCGTTATGATATCGGGAGTCGGAAGACGCACTTGGCGATTAATAACGTTGATCGTCTTTGTCCATTCTTCCTCAAGTATCCAATGTTCGATGACACGCTCATAATCACCAACGACCGTCGCATAGAATAAATACATATCAGTCCGACCATGTCCTTGAATGAGCTCATAGACGGTGTTCCGATCTAAATCATTCTGTAATTCACAAAGTCAGTAATTATAGTCACCAACAGATAATATCATGACGCGTTACCTTGTATGTATGAAAGAACTGATGGAGATCCTCTTCCAAGATCGTGCGTTCAGCTATGAGATTCTCGACGTCGTGCGACACCGATTCGGACGCAACAAGATCATCGAGCTCGTTACACTTGCTGAGATAAAATTCAACTAGCCATATCGCTAACATCATGCGCTGGGTTATGTCCTATCAAAAATGATATTATGAGCACCTCAAAAACCGTCTATCCATGAATAACGCACAGCCTTTCGTGTTCGTTCCAGGCGTGATATGAGGTAAGATCGCAATGCATCTCGCTCACCCACGTCCAAAAACTTTAGTGTAACCTCTTCAAATGTTACCGAACATTGTGCGTAACACTGTGCAGCTTGGAAATATCGACCTTCATCAAAATATGCATGAGCTTGTGCCGAAAGAACATGATCTCTCTGGCCTGCTGTCTATGCACCTGTAAGCAATGGCGCATATTAAACACAAAAATGTAAATCTACCTTGGCATATTTGAGGGCCAAGTCAAATTTGCCCTTTTCGAGGTAGATTTTCCAGACGTCGCGGTCTTCATTCCCTGCCGCTAATTCAAATAGCGACTGGTTGGTATACGCCCAGTATGTTTTACGAACAGGATCTGCCGTCAGTCCTTTTACTTCCTCATCAACTTTCTACAACGGCAACCCATCAATGTACTGCCTAGACGATCGAGATTGTAATTTACCAGAGGCAAAGTTTCTTCATAAGTCAGTTTTTCATCAAGGCTGCAAACAGCAACGACTCTATCCTTATACAAAAGGATGAAATGAAACTCGGTCAGAGCTGTAGACACCGGAACATCCGGCACGTCGCGGTCAGGAGTAGATGGCGAGAAGGGATTGAGGGATGGGTAAAGTAATAGCTGCGCAGTGTCAATGAGATCATCGGTGTTGGATTCAAAGTTGAGTGTCCCATGATATAGGCCTGGACCTGTCTAATTTCAGAAAATGAAAGAAAAAATCATCGATAATAAGGACCAACCTGTCATCCAAGCCATTCCATTGGGCAATGAATGGGCCTGATCGGCATGCTGTGTGAAAAAATGTAATTCGGAATGCTGCATGTTTCCGGGTAACTCCAAAATTTCTTTGGAGTGTCAATGTATGTTACCTGGAAATATTTTTGACTTACTGGGAGCCACATCCCGATAGCCAGCAAAAAGCCCTGAGAAAACGCGACCAGGATCGTCGGAACGTCGGTCGGGAGCACCGACAAACTGATAAATCCGAGAAGGCGTTGTAACAATAACCAGCGCCTTCTTTGGATCTGAAGATGGGAAGAAATCAAACTTGATACCTGTTATAGGGTGCCTCTCCGGAAGGGAAAAGACTGGTTGCAGGTAACGCTCTTGTGATTTGAAAAAGTCTTCCTCGGCATCAAGAACAGCTTCGTAAATAGTCCCATTTCTTCCACCTATAAGCATCTCCTTGGTAGAAGTCGCATGTGATGACGAGAGTAGAGCGGGCTTGTTCCACGCCACGCTTTCTACGACCATCTTGAAGGATTTCAACTGCCTCGGCTTCTTCCATCCTCTGTATAGGTACCAATTCTCGCCTTGGGTAGAGGTGACGAGTAGATGACGCCCGGAAGGGTCCAGGAATATCTTATAAAGTGTTATGTCTGTAGGCTTTCTCGGGATCTGTATTTTGATGACTTGGTCTGGATGTGATAATTCAATCAAAACTATCATATTTGACGATAGGCCCATAGCAAGCATATCTGATGAGACAACGAGTGACACGAGAGGTGCCTGAAGGGTACATTGAACCCGGCCAAGATCGAATATGGGTGCATTGGCTGCGGCTGGATCCGCAAATTGATTTCCTCCCTTCTCCAGTGCGTGAGCAAGCACACCGTTGTAGTATGATAATAACTCACAGATACTGCAATATCTCCTAGCTCTGTGCGGAGGTCGTCAGGCTCATAGGGTGAAGGTTCGAACCCTTCATACTGAAGTTGTGGCAATGGAAGAGCGCCATGCGCCAGACCCCCGGTAGGAACTGCAGCATGCTCTACGTCTAGAATAAAGTTGTGGTCAAGATACGAGAGTTGCAGAATAAGACTTACATTCATCGAACATGATGGTCGCAAGGATCGTGACCGCGGCACGTCACTCGAAACGAGATGTCGCGTCCTACGCCCCGACTGTTCATTATTCGCCACGGTGAGTTGTCGTTATGTGTGTTAATCTCACTTATCTCAAAACTATAAGGTGAAACCGAATGGTCTTTGAATGGGCAAGTGGTTGAAACGATGTAGACGTCTTGACGCCCATTAATATTCATCATTTTACAGACGACACGTATGTGCACAACAGAACTATAGTCTCAAGGAATAACATCATGATTACTAGACTGGAACGAGCGATATTCCTTTAACTAACCGTGGTGAACAGCAAGTCAAGTCTAAGGCTCGCATTCTCGTGGGTGATGGCCGTGAGTGCAACTACTCGACTCTATTTTCTCCCTGAGTTGAACGGGCACACAGTGATTATTGATCCAAAGAATTTGTGCACGGTCTTTGTGTCACCCCGTCAACGTGCTCACAAAACCTTCCACTTACTGTTCGAGCACCTTCCCGAGTTTCCCCATCACATTATTACGGAAGATGTCCGCGAATGGGATTACGGCCAATACGAAGGACTTTTCACCTCTGAAATCAGAACGATTGATCCCAACTGGTTCATTTTCCGGGATGGGTGAGATTATTTGTTACAAAGGTAGTCTGGTTGTAATACACTTTGACAGCTGTCCTGGGGGCGAAAGCGCCCATGACATGACCTTCCGTGTCGACACGGTCATTGAAAAGGTTTTTCGACGCGGCTTGTTAAGTTTCACAGTTACTCATGTGCAACAGGTTCGCGAGTATCACAAGCAATACAAGGAAAAAGGGACGAACACTCGTGACGTGTTAATCGTTGCTCACGGTCACTTCAGTCGTGTTCTCATAGCCCGTTGGATAAATTCCTCGATTGAGCTCGGGGACCATCTCAACGTTGAACCCGGCGGGGTGGGGATTTCTGGTCTTTCAGAAAGATGGGTTCTGATATCTTTTTTCCCCCAGGTTGCCGTCCTTAGTTACAATCACAATTCTCTTGACGAGCCAGCTCTGAATGCGTTGAACCTACACGCTGATGTTATTTGAAGAAATAGAGTACAAGTAAATGTTTTTTTTTTTTTT
>QLPE01000082.1:266323-303129 GCA_003314125.1 Hygrophorus russula | reverse complement strand
TTTTTTTGTAAGATAGTCATATACAGTTTAGACTGAGTCGAAGCCACACGCGCTATTTATTGTTAAAAGTGTTGTTTGCTATTGATCGTCCTGCGACCACTCCTTGCTTCTTCTGATAATGGCAGAGGAGCTTTCAAGCCCAACGCCTATAGCGGAACCCGCAGCAGATTTGGAGAGTCTCGGAGAGGTCGTGGATACGTTTTCAAAGCCTCGTGTTGAACATGAGGACGTGGTTGAATCTCGGCAACCTGCTGCAGATAGCCTTAGCGTGCCGACCGGTCGAACGGACGATGATAAGGCAACGGTCGTAAGTACTCTCGAGAAGAAAACGGGAGGCACTGCTGGCGCAACAACAAACTCAAAGTCTGCTATGGTTGTTAAACCTGCCGGTGGTGCGAAGAACGGACCCACCTCCCCTTTGGTTGTCAAACCTGCTGCTGTTGCAAGGAACGGACCTACATCTCCTTTGGTTAAAAGAGTATGCGCTTTATGCTGTTTAGCGTGTCTCAACATACGTTAACGTATTATTAGATTATCAACTCTGGAACATTTGGTGCTGGCGCCGTAAAGTCTACTACGCCCAAAGGTTCGGGTCAGTCGCCTGTTGCAAGCAAGACAATAGTTACTGCACCGTCTCTCAAGAAATCCATCTCTGCACCTCCGCCCAAACCAGATATGGTATCTCCAAAACCATCACCGTCGGCTACGGGTATATCGTCGTCAGCATCCGGAACAGTTCCTACCCGAAGAGCATCTCTTGCCCCTGCCAAACCATCTGCACCCCTAATCTCAAAGCCGTCTTTGTCTTCGTCTACCAGTGCTAAACCAACAACCACTCCTGCTACTCGCCCAACTGTTGTTTCCCCTACTGGGTCTAATGCGTCCGTCAAGTCTTCGTCGGCGACACGGCCCCGTGCATCTGTCTCCGAAGGAGTGAAGAGGGCGCCATTAACGTCGAGACAGAGTCTCTCCGCCACAAGCAAGCCCCCTTCCACTGTGGCAAAATCATCGACCGCTCCTACGAGGATGAATCGAGGTCCCCCTTCGATTTCCTCCATAACAGAGGTTAAGGAGGATGCGAAGGCACTCGAGGATCTTCAAATCAAGGTATGTTCACAAATATCAATGGTTGAAGATACAGGTCTGATATAAAGATCAGCTAAAGGCGGCAGAAGAATCTCTAGCATCCAAGACGGATGCAGTTTCTGCACTCGAGGAACAAGTTAATACGCTCAAAATTTCACTCGATGCCATTCGGACAGACGCTGAGGTTGCGCAACTAATGGTTAGACAGTTGGAAGAGACGAAATTCCTCTCAGAGAAAGAGTTGCAAGACGGTAAAGTGGCGTTGGAAGTTATGCGAACCGAACGTCGAGAGGGCAATGACATCTTACAATCCGTCCAGCAAACGGTGAGGCACGTTTACTTGACACCAAATGTGGTATTCATATACATTCATGAACAGCTCGAAGACACGAGAGCCAAAGCAGTCTCCCAGACTGACCTTATCCAGAATCTCCAAGCACAGATCCAGAATTTGGAAACAGAAATTCTTGCTGCGAAAGAGAACGTTAAAGTTCTCAATGATGCAAAAAATTCTGAAGTCGCCGCCGCTGCCGTGGAACATGAAGCATTGATTAAAGCCAAGGCCAATCTTGAAGACATCCAAGCGGAAACCCGGGCTTTGGAGCTTGCTCATGCACAAGCCCTCAACGAAGCCACCGAAAAACTCCGAACTTTTGAGAGTAAAGCGGCTCGTTCGGAGGTTCTGGAAACAGAGCTGGCTGGACTTAGGAAGGAGCGTGAGGAGAGCGCGAACAAGTTATCTGAGCTTGAGGTTGAAATTTTGGAATTGAAGGAGAGTCAAGAGGCCGAGGAGGATCAGCGCAGCAAGTTGCTGACGCGATTGAAGGAGTTGGAAGCCGAATTATCAAAGGCAGAGACTGCAAACCAGCAGGCGATCGAAGATGCGAAAGTCAAAGAGGAGGAATACGTTCGCCGAGTCGAGGACGCGCGCAAGACCCATGGAGAAGAGCTCAACACTGCAAGTGAAGTCCAAGCACAATTGGTAGCTCAGCTTGAGCTATTAAAAACGGAATTAGCCAATGCCCAGACCTCTGCTGAACAGGCGGTGGCTGCTGCTCAGGCAGCCCAGGAGGATCATACCCGTAGGATCGAGGAGGCAGAGAAGACTCATCTTCGCATCCAGAATGAGCTCTCTGAGCAATTAAAGAGAATTACGGTTGAATTAGAGGTTTGTGGAGTATTTTCTCATGTGTTTGTCATTCTGATCTTACCTCCAGGGACAAGAGGCTCTATATAATGCTAAAGTTGATGCAGTCAAAGCGGAGCATGATCGGCTGTTACATGAAGAGTTCGAGCGCGCCAAAGTCAGTTTCACAAGTGATGGATGATGACTTCTTCTGATTAACGATTCCACAGAACGAAGCTGGAGCTGAACACAGTCAAGACCTTCAGAGGCTTCGCGCCGAATCTCAGGTCACTACCGAGGAACTTCGGATGGCACACCAAATGACCGTTGACGATCTCAAGGCCGAGCATGCCGCTACTCTTGAGTCGGAGATCAAAGCTTTGGAGAAGCAGATAAATAACCAAAGCATTGAACTTAAGGCCACACAAGATGACCTCGCGAAAGCCAAGACTGCTGTAGACTTCGCAAAGAGAGAGGCTGAAAAACTTTTGGCACAATATGACGAGGTCCGTGCTGCTGCGGCCGCTCCCCCGGTTGCTTCGCCCGAACAAGCAGAACAAAATGAACGCTGGAGCACAGAGCTTGCACATTTGAAGGATGACATGGCTGCGACCACGCAGATGCTTGACTTGGCTAAAGCGACGCTTTTGGATATGTCTCAGAACCACCAGCGAGAGCTAGAGGAAGCCGCAAAGGGAAGGGCGGAGGAAGTCAGCGCGCTCCGAATTGCTCACGACACGGAGGTGACGGCTCTAGCTACGCACAAATCTGAGTTATTGATGAAGCTATCTGACCTCGAAGGCGAGCTGGCAACCGTCAAAGCTTCAGTCGCAGTCGAACCCCCAGCTGCACCGAAGAGCAACGGGACAACTCATCTTTTGGGTGGAGTTACAAAAGAAGAACTTCAACGCATGCACGAGGCGCATAATTCGAAGATACACGATCTGCAAGCTGAACATGATAGGGTCGTTCTCGGCCTAAAGGAGGAGCTTGAGAGGAGTATGTCTGGTGCAGAAGCTTCCCAACAAGATCTCGCGCGCAAGGCGATGGAAATCCAATATCTTGAGCAGGAACAGGATGAGAGCCAAGATCAGATCACCCGGTATGTTAGATTCTTTAGACTGAAAAGTTTGGCTGCGGCTATCCTTGCGCTGGCCATGATTTATGGGTTACTTTAATCTTCACTTTAATCTTCAATCTAAACAATATTTATTGACTTGTCCATCTCGCCTTAGACTGAAGGAGGATCTGGGGAACCTCACTGAACAGCTCGAGCAGTACAAGGCGCAGAATACACCCGTCGCAGTATGATACAGGAAGTCCAAAAGACCGTTTGGACCTGATCATTTCCACAAAGACGTACCCTCACATGTCCTCTCTTCATTTCTGTTGTTTTCATATCCCTAATGTGCAGTCCAGATTATGCTCCTTTCCACCTGTCCGCTCCTTGGCCACATTGTTATCTTTTGCTACCATTGCTGGAGGAACCTTTGCTACATTACCCGCACACTTACCATACCCATTTGCTCACAGTTTTCTTGGAGCCAATGTGCATACTTTTTGAACGGTTATTGCAGTAATTAATTAATTATTATAATGGCGCGGCCTTAAAGCGGCTATGTCCGTCAATCCCGAATAAATTTCATAAATTTCTCAACCTAATACCCTCTTCCTGATACCCACATACCCTCTATTTTAAAAACCTTAGACACGATGGCGCCAATGCAAAGAGCACCTGGTGAAAAGGGCGTAAATTGGTCTAATATTGCCGTCGGTGAGTGCAGTCTTATGTACTACTGCTGGTAATTAACGCTTCGATGTTACAAGGGGGTATCATGAACATGGTACGTATTCATTGCATCAAATTCTTACTTGGCACGATAATTCACTCTAATTTTTAAACCACAAGTTTGTACGTGCTGTTTCTTTGACATGTTAATGCGTGTCTAACTTCCTTCGACGTGTAGGAGGCGAGTTGAATTCCAGTATGCGATATAATCCTGTCCTGAATGTGTATGGGCAGGTTACTACCCTTGGCCAGCCTCTGGAAGTTTTGAAAACTCAAATGGCGGCCAATAGGCAGCAGACCATGTTTCAAGCCACGAAAACAGTGTGGAGTCGTGGAGGAGTCGCGGGGTTGTATCAAGGTCTCATTCCTTGGGTTTGTATCGCAAATTTTCGCGTGATTTGTATCATGTCATTCTAAAAGCCTATACAGGCCTGGATCGAGGCTTCGACGAAAGGCGCTGTTCTTATTTTCACTGCCTCAGAAGTAGAAACCGCCACCTTAAGTATGGGCATCAGTCCTGCCGTTGCTGGTCTGTTAGGCGGCATGACTGGCGGTGTCGCACAGGCCTATGCTACTATGGGTGAGTTATGGCTCCTTATCACGTCGTGCGACGCGTACGATTTCTTCACAATGACGGCTGGTGTTACTACGCACAATAAGACCTCAAATTAATTCCGTTCCAAGACTGACATAACCATTTTGTTTCTTACCTGACACTCACGTTGTTATAGGCTTCACGACATGCATGAAAACTGCTGAAATCACGCGCCATAAAACGGCAGCCACCGGTGTCAAGCCTCCATCCACTTGGGTCCTTTTTGCGGACATCTACCGCCGGGAAGGTCTAGCGGGGGTGAACAAGGGGGTGAATGCGGTTGCTCTACGGCAGTGTACAAACTGGGGTTCACGGTGGGTTGACGGTCAACAAATAGTTCGACAGTTCGACTAACGTTTAGTGAATAGCATGGGTTTCGCTCGGTTAGCGGAGACTTCGATTCGCAAAATCAGGGGTAAAACGGAGAGTGACTCTCTCAATGCGGTTGATAAAGTCCTAGCATCCAGTATTGGCGGTGCCTTGGCGACATGGAACCAGCCAATCGAAGTCATTCGAGTTGAAGTGAGCTTGTCGGAATGTATATTTTATGATGACTAATTGGTTTTCCAGATGCAATCGATGGCAAAGGGTGCCGTAAATCGACCAGAAAAGCTTACTATCATGAACACGCTGGCCTTCATCTATAAGGAGAACGGTATCAAAGGGCTCTACCGTGGGGTCACTCCTCGTATTGGGCTTGGCATCTGGCAAACGATTTGCATGGTCTCCTTCGCTGACTACGTCAAAATTTGGTACGTGTGAACCTTGCCTTAAAGCTGCATCTTAATTTTGATTCATTTGTGCTTAGGGTAAAGGGTAAATAAGACGACGAGCGCTGTTAATTTTAATGCTAGATTACGGCTGCTATAGATATTTTTTCTAAGAAAAAGTGCCTTTATCAGTGGTCCGGTGATTATATTCCCCTGTCCGGACTCTTGCTTGACTTGCTTTCAACATGAGCACCCAAACTGGTACCACATCTCCCTTACTTACTCAGTACCTCTCGCAGCTTGCTACCAATCCATTGCGGACTAAAGCCATTACAACTGGTCCGTACTATCTTCAAGTACCCAGTTGTTACACCATTATAACACGTGGAACCAGGTGTCTTGTGCTTCCTGCAAGAAGTTCTTGGTTCCAATATCGCTGGTCTGCCTGTTAAGAGGCCCTCACAAAATGCGCCTGCCATCGTCCATATTCTCGCTAGAGGATATATTGACATCAAAGCAGTAAAGATGGCATTGTATGGTTTTCTAATCTCAGCACCCCTGGGACATGTTCTCGTCGGAGCCCTTCAGAAGGCCTTCGTAGGCAAGACTAGCACAGGAGCCAAAATTGCGCAGATCGTAGCGAGTAATTTACTCATCGCGCCAATTCAGACAACAGGTAAGCTGCCTGAACTGGAGTTGACTGGTCATAGCTAAGCCATGTCAGCATTCCTGGCTTCCATGGCGGTCATCAACGGCGCAAAGTCATTTCAAGAAATCGTTAAAACTGTCAAGGCTGGGTTCTTCCAGGTCATCCGGGTGAGCATCAGTGAGCGCTAAACCTGCCCGTAAGCCCTGTTAACAGTTTCCCGTCAGATATCTTGGGTTGTATCGCCTTTATCGATGGCTGTTGCACAGAAGTTCATTCCAGTTACAGTGAGCCACTTGCGCTATATTCCTGGGGTGTTCATGTTTGACTCGGTATGCAGCTATGGGTGCCTTTTTTCAACTTGGTCCAGTTTGTTTTAGGGGTGTGTTAATCTCCGTACCATAATATTATCCAACTTACGCACTTCTTTTCCAGACGTACTTCAATGCCAGAGTGAAGCAACTACGACTGGCAGCTATGAAGAAGGAACCCAAACAAAGGGAAGAGGACGAAAGCAAGGAGTAGTTTGATTTCCACATTTCAATTTTGGCTTGCATATCTAACCCATAGCCCTGTACTAAAGCAGACTGTACGTACTGCATGTATACCTACGAACTTTGGACGGTGATACAAGAAAGCTCTCCATCGGGCGGGCCTTGAGTATACCGCTGCCCAGCACGCCATACACCTTCTGGAGATGATCTCTCCTCCACCTCTGTCTCCACCCGCCACCCTGCAAGAGAATACGTGCCAGGCCGCGTGATCCACATTTTTGGCAGTACGGTGAGCGCCTGCGAAGGTAGAAGTGTACCTCGGAATGTTAGTCGACCACAATACTGTGAGGGTAGAAGATGTCTGCAGGAATTCATGATCGGTAAAATAGCGGAATGATCCGACAACACTCACGAAGATGAAAGCTGTGAGGATGGATCGGGGGCGAGCTTGAGCACAAAACGCGATGAATGTGTCGATGAAAAGTTTCGAAGTGTGAATGGTACAGGTACGTGGCACGACCTACGGGTCAAGTGAAATATGTAAGTGTACATATTTAAATCAATAAATGCGTACCCTTTCGCGAAGTCATGTTCCACAGTACAGCCATCTTGTAATGTCACGACAATCGGATTCATCTCCGCATTCCACTCACTCCACCGAACAGCGTCCAGGACCTCCTTCTTTTCTCGTTGCGTTTCAGCATACATGCTACGTTTCACCTTCGCGCCTTCCGCTTCTTCAACAATGTTTTTCAGGGCTGCATGACCTGCCCCGAGGGTAAGACCGGTGATAAGCAAATGTCCTGTGCGATGCTGAGATGGAATTTCCCAGAAAACGACAATGTCGACGGAAGACGGATTGTAAAGTGGAAAAATATATGGGAGAGAGAAGTTGGGGATGTGTGGATGTGAGTTAGCCACAGCGCGAGATACAATATTTCGTCGTCCGCTGTGGATGAAGTGACGAGTAGCGGCATCTTGGATGGATTGGACAAGAGCACTCTAAAGTCAGCGTTAACTAAGCACATTCCCAGAACAAGTTGCAGAGTCTCTACCTTCGTAATATGGCTACACAGAATATCTAGTGGTGGTGGACTTGCTGTATCCGGCTCGCGCCCGTGTAGCATATTTCTAAGTTTCTGCGAGACATAATCTAAAATGTCCTCAGAGCCAGAGCCATTATTCCACCAAGTCGCCCCCAAAAATAGTCGAGTTGATTGATATGGGGGAACGAGACCTCTGCGAAATCGTCAGTGCGCAAACGGTAAACCCTAACAATGACTCACAGAGCATGTTCTGCCACGGGCGTGCACTCCCACGTCGGGCTGATAGTTGTGACTTGGGTCAAGTGAATGTCGTGCAAAGAGGTAACATTATTCAGCTCAAGGCTCAGGAGAAATGAATTATCTAGTGAGTGACTTGGTTGCGCAGTGGCTGACACTTCAAAGATCGGCCGCACTTCGAAATCCCGTGTGACGCGAGCAGAATGGAACACCTGTCCCTCTTCCTGACATTACCCGAGGTCAGCGGGGTCAGATGGGTTGGAATAATAAATATATACTTCTCTGTACACAAAGAGGAGGCAAAGTTCCTGCTCTGCTATCTTTTCGGCGTGGAAGACCACATGGAATTTTATGCTGTCCCCAACATCCAATTCAGGGGAATCATAACCGGCTGATACATGGATGCGGTGTGGCTCCCGAGGGAAAAGAGAATTACGCGAATGCAATACCTCAGTCCGTGACGAAGAATCTAAGACGCAGGAACGAATTCTAGATTTACGCAAGACACAACTAGCAAACTTCTCACCAGCCAGTTGTGGGATCTCGTGGATGGTTACCCAGATTTCGTCCTCTGGTCCAGCAACCATCCATAGTTCACGAATGGGCCTCGTTCCTGTATTCGAAAGCCATAACTGCATTTGTTTACTTTCTCCCTGTGCCAATACGAGACGCTGGTCCTCCACAAAATTGGCGAGCAACTGAAGGTTAGCTTCTTCAACTTCGATCTTTATCAGTACCTCTGGAGCATAGGTGGTGGTCTGTCTTTGCAGGGCGGTGTCTTGTAGTCTGCGACCACGAGTGGACAAAGACTCAATGGAAGGGAGGAGAGAAAGAAAATTGTAAGCGGCATGTGTAAGTGTTAGTGTACCAGGCCGTGTTGATTTGACCGAGATTGGAATCTAAAGGCACCTGAGAACATGGTGGGGAGGATTTGGAGCGAGTACAAACTGACTATACGTGTTTCCCTAGCCCCGAGGATGACGTTATCGATGACTTCAACTTCAGCAAATGTCATGGCCGACTCTGCATCAGACGTGGTCTCTTTCATGATCACAGTCAGTTTCGACAAGTTAACTTCCGTGTCTAGTGGATTTCGAATAACGAGATCAATCCAAAAGATTTCTGATCACCAGATGTCAATCAGACACTCCTGAGTTCAGAAGTGGACGCCGTACCATCGACTGCGGCTTTGTTGCTCTTCTCTAGTCCTTCCTTTCCTCGAGTTTTCCAAAAAGTCCTCCAAGCATCTTCTCGCTGTTCCCAAACCTCCGATTCACCATCTCTCGAACTTCGCGGCAACCTCAACCGCGTCTGATTGTCAAGACAAAACGTAAAAGGTAACTTCAAGTCAGAGAGTGTCGCAATGTCTTTTGACGTTGCTTTGAAATGCTAAACAAAGACATGAAGATATTATAAACCAGAATAAATTTCACGCACGGCAAAGGCGACACGAAAGTCTTCCAAAAAAATCTTGTCAGCGCTTGGCAGACTCGCTTCACCATTGACAACTCCATTCATCGTCAGTGGTGTTGAAGAATATGAGGAACCTCTGAGCAAACCGAGGAAGAACCGGACAGCACCAGCAACGTCGCCCGAGGTGTACAGCAGTCGGCCTAACCAGATATCCTATCAGAACCCACGAACATCTCACGATCAAATGGTAGGATACATACCCAAGGGATGTTCGATACCAGACATTATGACATCATACCCCTCCAGATCAGTGGGTTCCCTGCCCTCCGCATCCCAAAACGATGGTGAGAGGTTTTTTTCTGGTTTAGTCTTGTATAATTCATGGGCTCTCCGGAGGAAATACATCGTGAGAGGTTTCTACGATACAATGCCCATAAGCTGGGGTCGCTAACTTACGGAAGAAGAGTCAAAGAATTTGGAAACCACTCACAATGCCACATTTCTCCAACCTATTGGCAGCGAAAAGGTACCACAATGCTGCCTGTCGTCGGGCCTGCTTGCGGACACTCAAAAGGGCAGCATGAGCCAATAAGAGGGCGGAGGGTGGTTCTTCTGCCTTGATCAGTTCTCAGCACAATCAGTGTCTGCTAACGGCTTGTACGGTCTGATTTCTCTCTCGCAAACCGTTCCAAGTGAAGAGTATGGGAATGTACGTACATTACCAGCGGCCCACACAAGCCATCTTTCTCCTTCCAAGGTGCTACTTATAAAGTCAGGGTGCCCAATACCAATTTCCCACCGGACTGCGTATATCAGAGCGCGTAGTTGGGCATGGGCAGGGGGCTCAGATGTGGACGGGTTTATGCTTGAAAGAGCGTTAGAGGCATGTAGTTGGATGCTAGGTGACGGAGATAGTAAAAGTGGAAGGATTTCCTATTTGTCAGAGAAGACATGAGAAATATCGGTACACAAGATTGATCAATACTCACGGAACCACCTTTCCCCTCCTTCCTTAATGACTCCCAAACAGCCACCGCGAGTTTGAAATCACCAAGAATAGTAGCAAATTCTGCTAAACGTCGTTGCTGAGGCGGAGGGGTAGGCATGCCAGTCGCACTGACGAACGAAGCTTGTGAGCTGTCATGCGTGTGCGATCGTAATGGGGTGGAAGATATTGAAGATGTCGAAGAGTGGTTTGGTGTAGGGGAAGGCGTGGCGGTACCAAACAGGCGGCGCGTGGACGAAAAGAGGCGAGAAGGAAGTCGACGAGTTGAGGAGTACTGTAGCATATAGTTAATAATGATGATAATGGTAGTGAAGGTCTGAATTGATAAGAACATTTTCGTTCCATTCAACCACGCATCTTTCCATCCATGGCACGAGACTCATGACCACAAACTCTCGGGCAAATCTTGCCGTCTGTTGTATATCTTGCTCTCCCATTCGTAACGTATTTAGTGAGGTCCCTTGTGTCGCTCCGTTCTGTGGCGTGATGCTTGGGGACATGGGTGTAACGTCCGGCAACGTACCAGAATCTGAATCGGGTGACGGTGGAGGTAGGCGGGGTACTAGTGCTGGGACGGGGACTGGGGGTGCAGGTGGGGATGGCAATGCGAGACGAAGAAGGTAGCTATGGAGACCGTATTGCTTCTTGACTGCATTGAAAAGGGCCCCTGTTCTGCGGGGAGTCAGAGTGCAAAAGTTATTGGATCAAGGAACATACTCTTCATCAGAAAGCGTGGACTTTTGTGGGTGAACTATCAGAGTATAACGGAGAAAAGCGGGATCAACCCAAGGAGGGAGATCGAGAGGCCGTGAATGGAGAGCGTTGAGTGCTTGAAGGGGGTTCGATGTGTTTGTAGACACAGCCATGATCACTGTATATTATGATCAGACAAGAGCGACAATATACACATGTATACGAACCTGCGACGGGATGGTTCCAGGATTCCACTCTTGATGGTACATGGTCACCTTCAGCGCAACGTCTTAGCTCATCCCACCAGGGAGTCCTAGCATTTTGTTCCTTCTGTCCAATTTTTTCCAAATCATCCACCCATTTTGCACATCGCTTGCTGATACGTGCCCCCATCCAGTCAATTGTGCGCACGGCACGCTCCTCCTCGTCTTCCTTACAAGCATCCTCGATTTCCACAAGGTCTGAGAAACGAATTTCAAATGAGGTATGCGGAACGGAGGTAAGTGAAGTAGTTCTAGTAGTAACTGAACGGGTTGTTGATCAGCTCGAGAGCGACGAAACTGTTGAAAGCCTACTTTGTGGAAGAGGTGAAAAGGACTGAAGAACTTGAGACAAAGACGGTAAAGACGAATACGCGAGTAATTCTGTCAAGTCTGGCGATGACAGAACGCAAACGTGAGGACTTATCGACGATGGCAAAACCGGAGCCATCTTTGACGAGTTCAAACCTTTCTCACGCTTAAGGAGGAGCAAGCATATATATTATACTGAACAATTAACGAGTTTTACGGAGAAATCGTATAACTTCCTCTATTTTTTCAATCTTGTCTTGAGTCTTCATCTAATAAATGGTTAAAGTGTTCAATAAAAGTTGAAACTCGAAAAAAAAAAGAAAGAAAAAATAATAATTCTCACCTCGAAAAATTTGTGCATTCGTCGTCTGCGCTCGCTGTCAGCAGCTTCCCGACGAGCAATATCCTCCACAAAGTCATAGGCATCTTCAACTTGCCATCCAGTCGGACAATTCCCTTTGTCATTTAGACGTCGCGATGGTCCCTTGCGTCCGTGCACTGAAGAGCCCCGTCCCCAATCGTCGATTCCTTCCTTTCCCCATTCACCACCACCCTCTTCACCCCACGCCCCCGGAGAATACGCGTATCCCCAGGGATCTCCATCGATCCCCCAAGGATCCCGCTTAAGATTCTCCAAGAATTCCTCCATCTTTAGAACTTCTCCCCTCTCTGCGGCTTCAACACCACGCATCCAGAACGGTATCATGTCTCTTACATGATCCACACGTATCTGACTTTCTCTCATCTTCATCTCCTCATACGTCATAGGAGCATCTTCTCCCCATGCAGACGCATTCGGGGCTGGACACCACCACATTTCCGCATCGGCAATATTCTGTCCATGTTTCGCCGAATCTCGTTCATGGTTTAAAGCGTCCTGCGCACTCATAATACGACCACAATCATCAGGTGTGCAGATGTTACAGTACCATCCGCCGGCGGACCGGGTGAAGTCTGACAAGGTACCTGAGCTTGAGAAACATGTTAAATCACACATGACTTACATTGAGCTTTCGTGAATGCTGGGGATTGTGAGGATGTCGCCGAAGACGACATGTTCCGTAACAACGAACGAGTATGGAGACTCTGCCGTGTTAGCGTCAAGCTTGAGCTTGAGCTTGAACTAAGTTGCTCATGTGATTTTTAATAAATTTTATTTACAATACATTGTCCTCGTCAGTGTCATGAAGGTCCTGACAATGGATTTACCCAAGTTCCATTGGGCCACAGCGTAGCAGGCATAGTAAAGTCCCCAGCGGTACCCTGGCTCGTGAACTGACAATAACACTTTCAATGGCCCGTTTCAAAAACACAATGAAAATGCATCACTCACTGCAAGACGGAAGAAATGAGGCAGACTAGCGTCTAATGATGCCAAAGAAAAGTTGAGTGCAGTCCCCACGTAACGTTCTACGTCGTCAATCAACAAAGCGAACCCGTCCCAGTTATCTATTAGTAAATCCCACGAGACGGTCTGGTTAGCAAGGGAAATGGAACTATTATATGTTGTCGAGTTTGTCAGAAAACTTGGCAGGGCTGATCCCAATGGCGCGTCGCGTCGGAGCTAATGACACTAATCGTTTACACCTTGTCACCGGTAAAATAAATGCTTACGTTGGCAGCAGTCTGCAAGATCGGGGCGAACCCAAAGGCGGCTACCCCATTCAAAAATAGACCCAGCAAAAAACCCTGATAAATCGCCGAAAGACGTGTCGGGAACGCTGTTGCAGGTATAGCAACCATAGCCACAATATAATGATGGAGGCGCAGTTGAAGTCCAGGCAGCTGTGATAACACCAGCACAACGAGCCCTCCAAGAATGTACCAGCCAGCATACCACGGTAACCACCCGGTTTTGCGTATGATTCTCGCTTGATTAATAGCGATTAGTAAGGTAATGCAAACAACAATGACCAATGCTGTGATCGCGCCTGAGCGTTTCGCCAGGTCAGAGGCCGTGAGGCGGTCGATAGGAACTTTACCGAATGTGATGTTTGCGAGCACTCCAGCCCAAAATGGTCCGAGGTACCACAACATTGCTTCGATTGGGGCCTTGGCGAACGCAGGCAGCGTAAATCGGAATGCGAGGCGCCAGAACGCATAGGCGGTGAATAAAGTCGGAAGGAAAGTGCCGAATACGCTGTCTAGCGGAGGTGGATTTCCCCGAGCTTGTGAAAAGAGTGAGATGTGCCAGTATCCGATGCATACGAGGCACCAATATAGAACGAGCGGCCTAGGCCGGAGAACAAGAAATAACAGGCAAGTAACAAGGATATTAAATGCGAGCGCTGGAATGCGAATGTCGGTGCAATGTGCTTGAGATGTGGATGGACGAAACCGGAATGATAGAGGAAATACAGTCGGGAATCCCAGCGATGTTAAACCGTTGGCTGATTTAGGCAGAAAGTTGGTGTAGTTTCCAATAAGCTGAAGCGACGCACAACCTCCTTTGGAGTTAGTGATAAATCCGCTATGTGAGGACATTGAATCAGGGATATCAACCAATCTGACAGAACGATATTGACTGACGCTTGAGTTGCTGCAGCACAAACCAAGCTATCGCCTCGATATGTTCCGTTGTCGTCACCCCCACCAACGATCAACGGCACGAAAACAGCTTGTTCATTACCCACGGTTCGAGGATTAGCTAAAATAACACCGTTGCATTGTGCGGGGCACCGAAAGTCAAATGTCGAATCATTAAATGGAGCACAGGCTAAGCCATCAAGACCGCATCCGTCATTTGCAGCCCAATAAGTCGAAGTGCAATCAATCAATGACGACGGTGGTGTTAAAAACGATTCTGCACGGGAAAAAAATGCCAGACTAATAATGTAAACGGCCCCTGCTAGGAGCATAACCCAGGGGTTTGTGAACGGACGTGTTGCTCGAACGAGGGCGGATTCGAGAGAGAGTTTGAACCTATGACGTCGGGTAATAATATTTATATTGAGGAGAGGCTGCAGATCTTGTCATAAAACGTCTGTCACTGCACGACGTGAAGGAGGGGCCTGGACACGAACCTGGTAGATCGACTTTCGGTCGCGGTCCCTTCACGTACTGAACGACACGAGAAACCTTTTCATGAACACGAGGTGCTCCTGAGGCCAACCATTCGTTCGGGCGTAGATACCATGTCAAAATCCGGGGTGGAAGCATAGCTTCTTCCTCTACTTCTAACTCGAAATTATCTTCCTGGCCCAGTTTTGATACAGTCGGGTCATGAAGGGTTGTGTTGGACGAGCTGGAACAGGCCTCCATGGGTGAAAGCAAGCTACCGTGTGTTCACTGGCACGCGGCAAGTCTCATTTACAAAATAAGATTTTGACGAGATAAATACTACAAGTAACTATATGGACGTCGTAATACTTCAAAGAGAGCCAACTGTAACTTTCATCAGACGACATGCCCAGAAGAAAATAGTAGGCTACCCACGGTAATCGTACACTAGTCGAGCCTCAATATCTTCTTCCTTTGGTCCAGTGAATTTGACATGTCGTACATAGCGTCTTTCGCCGTTGATCACTTCGAACCCCCAAGTCTAACGGATCCCTTAATAAGATCGAAATACCCCGTCAAAAGGGAACGAACCTGGTCAACATTCCACACCTTCCCACTCTTGGGGGTATCGCTCTCCACGAAAGACTCAACAACGCCGTGCTCGACGCAATCTTGGCTCCAATTTTGCTTCAAAAACGGAGTCTCAATCTCATTTATCTTGAGCCTCCTGGACTTCCCAATGACATGGCCGAAGATATGGTCATGGTGAGGTTTTGGCGTCCAATCAAGGACGCGGATCTCAGTTGTTCCTGGAATACCACCCGTGAGAGTTTGATCGATGTCAATGTGCTCCACTCCGTCATCTATGGTGTGTTTAATGTGAAGTGTGAGGCCCATCGATATCGCTTTGCGTGTAAGCCATCCAACTCCTTGAAGGGAAAGAATACCATCGACTGAATCACTGAGTGTTTTGTTCTGTGGATGGATTGAGAGTTTTTTTAACATTGACTAATTTTAATAACGTACCATGAAGAACTTTCCGCTCATGCTCTGAGTAGTCATGGTAGCAGGTGCAGCCATTTGTTGAAGTATTAGTGAGGACTGAGAAGATTTGGTTTGTAAGAGGGCAACAGTGGCCAGATTGCCTTGAGCTGATTATAAGTAGTTTCGTGTCATCACACGTGGAAGTACACTTGCAGAACGGGAGCAATGCCACCCACGAACAGATGATTGTCCTAGGAATGGAGTGACATACCAAGACGCGGCCGCTTTGTGGTTAATACGGAATTAAAGATCCACTAAATCTCAATCAGCATATGACATGCAATATTATCGATGACAGTGCAGTGGAAACCTAGAAGCGGTAAAAAGGTCGTTAATACCAAAGACGGAGTTGAACGTTCAGCGCGCTAACCTCGATACGATCATTTCGGACTTGATTTACTCCAACTTTGGAGGAAACAAGGTAATCACTCTCCACACCGCGTCCTTTCCTCTCTCCCATGCCTGTGGGCCTTTGGCTTCGTCTCCCCCGAACTCTACCATGATCCCATACTTCGACCATTCACACCAGATTCCAATCGAACCGGATGAGGGCCCCGCGCCCCCACCCTTCCGTTCGGGCTCTTCTAGCGACTTCACGAATTCTTTGCCTGTGGTATCGGGAAAAATAGAGAACTGCGTGAGGCGTAAATCGGAACCGGAAACAGAGGTGGGTGGTGGAGTAAGGTTGAGAATAAGAGGCGAGATTGGATGAATTAAGAATGCGAGCTCGGCAACGTGAGTGGATCTGAGCCCCGTCGTGATTTTAGGAGTGTTATAGATGTCAATACTATCGAGGATCAAATTATCATCCTTTAAATCCGATCGTTTCAATCCAGTTGACGGTCTATAGCCGTTCTGTGGCTTGAAAAGCAGACTTAAGCCGAGTGAAAAGTAATTGAAGTAGACTGCGTCTGAGAAAGATTTAATTTGAGGGACGGTAGCATCTGGGGTAGACACGAGAGTGGACAGAAAATTTATGTAGCTTGACAACCGTTCAGATGAGGGATGCAAGCCCAAGAGGCCTGATGGTGTTACTGCCATAGCCTGTACTTAGCACGTGTGGCCCCTGGACTCAAAAAATGTCTGTCCAACGCGTCGACAACGACCAAAAATTAGCAGTCCGGGCATTGTTAACGCCCAAATCTTCACCGGTTCTTTCAAAAATACTCAGTTTTTTACGTCCAATAGCGTTTCAATTAATTCCTCTGACTGTCTTTTTCTTGTTCATTCCTCTAATCTTGTTCTTGTCCATCTCTGCTGGATGGGTTGTATGGAGAAATGTAGCGGTTGGGTGGGAGACAACCCTATATCTTCAATATGGGTAAGTTTTATTCGTTACATTCTCTAAAATATATGGTTTGATTCTTCAGAACAGCGATAATATGTCCCCTTACGCAGAGGTGGCTCTGCCAAATTTAGTACCTCATCAACGCTACGACATTTCACTTCACCTGGTTGTTCCCGCTAGTGAAACGAATTTTGCACTTGGGAACTTTATGACCGCTTTGAGGCTTTCGACTCCTTCAAACCACACCCTTACCTATGTTCGCCGACCGGTGGGTTGGCAGCCAGATTATGTCAATACTCATGATAAAAACTTGAACTTTTTGTACGCATCAGACCATCGCCCTCCCACCGGATACTGGTCGTATACCGTTATTATCTAGTCGTCCAAGCCTTGTAAACATGAAAGTTCCGCTGTTGACGTCGTACGTTCCTGGCACCACCCAGGTCGTAGCGAACGTCACGCTTGGACGTTCAGATGGCTGGAGAAGCTTGGGAAATGGCCAAGGACGAGAAATCAGCGTTCTGTCCGCTTCGTTGAAAGGTGTCGTAAGGCATCACGGTGTCCGGTGAGTCTTCCGTTCTAGACAACCGCAACGACTAAACTCAACGTCATACAGTGGCATTGTCACCCGTTTCCCGCTTCTTTCTGCGTTCATTTCTGCGATCGTTTTTTTCATTATATCATCCTTAATAATAGCCGCATGTCTTCTTCCCACTATGCGACGGCGCTATGATAGTGCAAACCTCGTGGGCACATCAGATGCGAGGCATCCTCCGCCCAGTGGGAAAGATGATGATGATGGCGCTAGTTCAGATGATGGAAAACGTCGGAAGAAACGCAGGAGGTCGAAACGGCGTAAAAGTAGGAGCGCAAGTCAAAGCACTGTTAGTGTCGATTCTTTTTTCTGTCGAATTCAAATAAACTCTGACCGATTCCCATATGAAGGAATTCAAGGCCGAAGGGTCAAGTACGATGATTCCACCAATAGACTCGAAACCCACGTCAATAAGGAAACGTTTATCAAAGTCAGAGTTGGTTGATTCGGACATGTAGCAATTGTAGCGGTGCGTATATCTTGTACGTGTATAATAATATGGCCAGCATGCAGGTCGACAAAACGCGAAACCGTTTGTTCTTGGGTCAGGGCTAGAAGCCATACAGGTGTTTTTGTGATTCTAGGCTCACATGCACTCAAGGAAAGAAGTCTTACCGTCATCTATGTGTCATTGAACTGCCCAACTCTACCATGCCCCCAAACGCGGTGATTGGCATGACTCGTAATCGAAAAAAAATCAGAAGAGGGCAACCTTCTCCCTCTTTAATGACCACCACGAGCTCCTTCGACGTATCTAATCTTTTGGCGTGCAGTATTGTTTACGGGAGGATCACGTAGAATTGACATAGCAAAGATTGATCATAAATTTACAGCGAGCGGTCTACACCATCTGAGTCGACATCTCGGTGGGTGTCTTGGCTGGGAAGTAACAACATTGATTGTGGTTAGTAATTCTCATCTATTAATTTCACGTCTGGTAAACTCTGAATTCATTGTATGGCCCTGCCAACGTAACCGTGTTCCAGAGAAGTCAAATAAATAGGTATCAAGATGCAGTAGAGGTTCATGCTTGTTTCTTCTCCGGGGTAGCAATACTTACACTCTTGACCGAGCCCTCTTCAGATTTATCCGGGCTGTTCTCCTTACCAACCGTCGCAGAAATACCGCTACTCAAGCCTTTCACCAAATCTCCCGCCTCGTCTCCACCAAGGCCCAGCTCCGCTACCAGATCCTTCAATTCATCTTCTGTCACGTTCACGCCCTGAAGGCCAAAGCCTACCAGCTCCGTGCTTATATCAAACTCGCCCTGCTTCTTGTTCACGGGTACACCCTTGCCCTTCAACGGTGATTGTTGCGAGACAGATATTTTGGCTTTAAGACGCTCCGGAGTCATTTGGAGAGGGGAGGCTGCACCAGGCACACCGACCGGCTGCACTGCAGGGGCAGGTCTGTCATCCGCAAAAGCTTCGTAGTTTTCCTTTAGACGGAGAAAGGTGTCTAGTTCATTATATTCGACAGCTTCTTCGCTACGTTGATCAAGGTACATCAGTTAACTTTTTAAAGATGCGCGACGGACTCACAATTCGGAGAATGTCTAGGTAGCAAAGATCTAAGAAGGGAGACTTGATACAATACAAAAGGTTTACATACACCTGGAAATTGGCCACCGACGAGTATGCCTGGCAACTGTTGCTTGTCTGTCTGGCGATCAGTGTACGATAGAACCGATCACAAAGCTACTTGCCCAAAGGTGCCTTTCTCTTCCACAACATTTTGGCCTCTTCATCTGAAGCTAAGTCATATGATGTAAATGAAATCTTCTTGATTTGTAGCGTGCGAAGGAGAAACTCTACAACTCAAACAAGTTGGAAAGAATAGATACAATTTACGAATTTTTACTCCCTGACCTTGACGGCTTCGGAGAGTTGGCTGTGAGGCAATTGTGGTCAAGAAGACTTGAATTGGTGGTGAAGGCATAACTTGAAGTGTTAGTAGTACACGTGCCAGCTCCGACTATCCATGTCCGAATCTTCCTCGATAAAAGTCTTGGTCGTTTGTCTAGGCAACATCTGCCGTTCTCCTATTGGTGCAGCAGTTTTGAAAGATGTCGCTGCCAAACGTGGTCTGGACATTGTCGTGGACAGTGCTGGCACAGCAGCATATCACGTCGGTGAAGAACCTGATGAACGGTGAGATACCCGTTAAATAAGGAGCTATCCAGTAACCCTTCAACTCCTCGCTAGGGCGATTGCTACTTGTAGAAAGGCAATTGCAAAACCTAGTAGTTTGCTTTCGCTTTGATTTCTGATTGCGCCTTCAGTTCAAGATCCCCGTGAAAGACACAGCACGCAAAGGTCTATGATACTTGAATCATGAAAGCGATTCATACCTCTCATTATTTTGTAGTGACTAAAGAAGACTTCATCAAGTTCACCCATATTTTGGCGGCTGATGAGTCGAACCTTCGCGATCTGAAGAGGGTAAAACCCAGCAACAGCACTGCAGATATCCGACTCTGGGGTTCATATCTTGACAACATTCCAATTTCGGATCCATACTATGGCGGCATCGTATGCTTTTGTGTACCATATCAAAGTGCGGTATTGACGTTTCCCAACTACAGGAAGGATTCGAAGCTTGTCTTCAACAATGTCTCAAGCTCTCGAACACATTTCTAGACAAGGTTGCCCCTTCAGACTCGTAGGTGCACCACGAGGTAACCCTTATACATATCTTTGTTGTTCATCTGAGCAACGTATATGTAGATATTCCGTCAATAAACATATGAACACTCTGTAAGATACACACTAGCAACTAAGAGCGGCGAAACTCGCCATGTTAGATAAACAAACTCAGTGATGGGTAGGCATATCCACGGACGCTCGGCTGCCCGTAGCATCCTCTGCCCTCCATAAACTAGTTATAGTCTGATCAGAGGCCATCAGAGATATTAGTAATTGGAAATCATATCGGTGACCCATACCTTGTTCTGAGTATAGAAATTTATACCACTAAATAAACGATGTCAGCGACTCCGTTTCGTTTTCAGCACGGAAGATATATTCTCACCTCTTTCCGTAAAAGGATATGTCTCCTAAGAAACTACCCTGCACCAAATTCAATTATCTGGCAAACACTAAGAAAACCCAACCCACCTTGTTACCACTCCACGAGAACATGGGCAAAGGAACTGGGATAGCCACATTTATACCAACCTGTCCAACATTCACTTGGTTCTCGAATTTGCGCGCTGTCGGGCCGGACTGCGTGAAGATAGCTGTGCCATTGCCATACTTGTTGGAATTAATAATTTCCAGAGCGTCATCTAGTGTGTCCGCTGGGATGACAAGCAACACTGGCCCGAATATTTCTTCTCTGTGAATGATGATGCATCGATGATGCATTACGGGATCATTAATTTGGCAACATTCATTTGAACGTACTGGTAGCATTTCATGGTCGTTACGGCTTCAATGATCGTAGGACCCACGAAATTACCGTCAGGGTATCCAGGGACCTGATGGCCGCGGCCGTCGAGACGGATCTTTCCACCCTGTTCCTCAGCAGAGGCAATCAAACCAATGACGCGCGCTTTGGCAGCAGGTGAAATTAATGGTCCCCTGAAGAATGACGCTAACTGATCAGAAATCGCTGTTTGGAATATCAATATTGAACCGACAAATCAGCGCCCTTCTCGAAGCCACCATTCACGTTAAGCTTCTGCGCTCGCTCGATTAATTCGGGTATCCACGTCTGGGCTGATCCAACCAGAATGACTACAGAAGGGTCAGAACCGTAAGGTAGAAATTGAGACGTCCCATATACCAACTGATATGGCCATGCAACGCTGGCCGGCGGCTACCTCGGTGGTTAATGAGACTATCAGGCCTTTAACGAGGAAATGACCCACCGCCAAAAGCAGCGCCAACAATGGAATTCAGCGCCAAATTTCTGTTCGCATCAGGCATGATTACAGCATGGTTCTTTGCTCCCATATTGACCTGAAAAGGAGATAAAAATACTATATTCAGAGCGAAAACAGACGCCTCACCTGAACACGCTTGCCATTCTTTGTACCCCTGTATCACATTCACGACATGATTTGATGGGAACTGTTAGTACGCTACCTCTCATAGATGTGCTTTCCAGCACGATCTCCACCGACGAAGCTGATAGCTTTGATCGCAGGGTGATCACATATGGCATTGACAGTGGGAACTGCACCATGCACAATATTCAAAACGCCCGACGGGAGGTCTTCCAAGTGGCAGCCATGTCAAGAACCTGAAGGCGTATTAACTCGCATATTACTTACCTGCACGTTGGCACAATTCTGCAATGATCATGGCTGCGCCGGGGTCTCTTTCAGAGGGCTTGAGGATGAGAGTGTTGCCGGTCACCGCCGCCATGGGAATCGTCCATAATGGAATCATCCTACAAGCGGTATAAATGTTTATTCGTTGCAAGCGAAATGCAACCCACGCTGGGAAATTAAACGGGGCGATACTTTGAAACTTGTCAACGTAGCATAACACCATTTCTGATATGTACGGACCTTGCACATACGCCCAAGGGCAATTTTCTCACTTCAGTATCCATGTCCTTACTGACTGAGGGAGCGTAAGAGTAAGCAAGTGAATTGCATGAGATCCGTACCCTCTAACTTGTCTCCCATGAGGTTAGACGTTATGGCGATTGCACTTTCAACGACTTGCAGACCACGAAGAATATCACCGTGTGCATCTGGAAATTTCAGTATGAATAATATGGCACTGCAAATTACACAGACCTGCAAATGTCTTCCCCTGTTCCAGTACGATGCTATTCGCAAGAGCGTCTGCATTTGTGCGAAGTAAATGTTGCAGTCTGAGAAACACATGAGAATAAGCACGATGATTCAGGGATGCTCTAACGCACTCAATCGCAAACCGTTGACGTCTGATAACGCTTGTACAACTCCATGACTCAAATGCCTGAGATGCAGCTTGAACTGCCTGATCAAACTCAGTACTGGTGGTCTGTGGAACACGCGAGAGCAGAGTTTGAGTGGACTGCGGCTAGATGTTCAGCACAACACGCCCATGGTAACAAAATAACCGTATGATTTACGGGGTCAAGCAGGTCGTGCCACTCCGATGTTTTGCTCTCAACAAATTCACCTCCTATGAAATTCTTGGTATTACCTCCGGTTGCGCTAGTTCCCTTCCATTCAGATGATATTTGCTCTGCTTTTGGACGAACGGACACGCTCAGAACATTTAAAGGCGCCGATGTGGTGAAGGTCCGAGAACGCAAGGCACTTAGTCGAGTAAGTCTTGACATGGATGAAGTTTCAGTGAACTTGAACGACGTGACGTTGTGACGATTAGTCACAGGTGGTTTAGCGGATCGCTGCATTTCTACCGCGTTTTTCTTTCAAGCTCTGAATAAAAACCAAAAAGCTAGGCAAGGAAATGGACGGACGCGCTTTCTCCCAATTGCATCCTATGAATTCAAACGGTAACGCGATGGCATCTACCTCAAATAATTTTCCAGATCACGTACCTAGTTCTATTGGCCTGCAAACTCACAACGTTGCAGGACAGCCACCACACTCTCAATGGTCTGGGATGATGCCTCAAAATGCTCATTTGTCAAATCAACAACCCCAGCTTCAGTCCTACTCTTCTTGGCCTCCCCAGGGCGTGGCCAATGGCATACCGACGGTTCACGTTCCCCAACACCCGCAACCAGTGCATCAAAATCAGCAAAATATGTCTGGATTTAATAATCTGGGTTTCTTTCCAGCCCAAATTCTGCAAGATGCCCTGCGAATGAGCGCACCTGTTGGATCTGTACCTGATGACGATAATATACTTGCACAAGCATTGTATAACAGCTCAAAGAAACGGCAAACTTTCAAACAAGCCATAGAAGCTTTGCACGGAGTGCGTGGAGGTCGTGAAGTGGTGTTGTATAGCCAGCTAATTTTATCTTGAAAGACCCACAACCATGCCGCCAACCTTTGGAAAGATTACTACCTTGATCACAAACCTCGCATAGACCAGCTTATATCCATCCTCGCCGATCGCTCGGAAAAGACAGTAAAGAAGCCGACGCCTCCAATACGCGTTGTTCAGCCTGCACCAGAATCTCGTCCTTTGCAAAAAAAACGTGTCGCTTCTTCGCGACATCTTGTGAGCCGGCAACAAACATCAGGAACGCGCCGCAGCACCATCAATAGCTTAACCGCTCACGCACCTGTTTTTGATTCCCACTTGCCTCCTCCACATGCCGATATAAAAGTCCCCCCACCTCCGTCGCGTTCACCAACTCCTCCTACTGAAATCATTCCAGGCACCAATGGAAACAGATATACGGCGAAAGACAAGAAATTCTTCATCGATTTTATATCGTGGCGACTTAAGTGTGACCCAACCTTGACGAAATCTGAACTTGCAGAGAAACTTGCAGAGAAGGCGTGTACCACTTTACCACTAACAATGTGTATGTCTTACTGTATTTGGCTAGGTCCCTCACCATTCGGCGCAGTCTTGGGCTTCTCATTGGCATAGTCAGCATGATCTCGCGGACAAGATTCTTGCTAGCGCCAAGGGCGACACGGATGATCACTTAGACGAACCCCAAGAAAGTTCTTCAAGGCGGGGAGCTTTTCCACCGCGAAAAAATTATAAAGACGATTCGTCGAGCTCGGGATCGGGCGCATCTGCATCTGCTTCGGCCTCCTCTTCCGATGATTCTGACTCGGAGTATTTGGGCAAGGATGGAAGAACATCGGACGATGAGAACAATATGGGTCCAGCCAGGGGTCCGTTCACCGACGCTGATCTGCGTGTAATGGCAAAGTATATAGCATCTCGAAGTAATTGGCTTGACCTCAATAACAAGGATAGATGGGGCACATTCAGTCATAAGGTTGGCATTCTCTTGTGATGGTTGCTTCACGGAGATTTATAGTCCGTCCATGTTACAGTACCCCCAACGCTCTGATAAGTCTTGGTCGGAATATTATCGAAGGAACCAACGGAGTACAATTATCTATTGAACTATAATATTACCAGATACTCATTTCTCTTATTTTTTTCCCCCTTCATTTATAGAGATAGATCGTCTGGTGCGGAATTATGAAACACGAAAAGGACCTGACGCATCTCAAATGCAGCGTGGCCGTCCAGCACTGGGAAACAAGAATCCACCAAAACGTAAATATTCGCCCGATGGGGGTGAAGCACCAGGAATAGATCGCTCCAAACGGTCCAGGGAGGACTCGGATGACGATGCAGATGGTGAAGCAGATGACGACGGGTGAAGCGTACCTGCACACCACCCCCTCCTGTACACGCTGTACTATGTTATCATGAATCAGGATAGCCGGTGGAGCACGTGACGTATATATATATATTGCAGCGATTGGCTGGCTTGTTATCGATTCCTTTGACTTACCGAACACTATGGATGAAGAATACGACGTAAACGGTCCAGATTTCTTAGATTTTGACATCAGAGTAACAATTTTCAGGTCGTTGTTCTTGGTACTGGTTTAACCGAGTGCATTCTCTCGGGTTTATTGTCGGTCGAGGGAAAGAAGGTTCTTCATATGGACAGGAATGATTACTATGGTGGTGATAGCGCAAGTCTCAACTTGACCCAGGTACTTTCATGCACATCGTACAGCACTCGTCTCTAATATGTTTGTCATGTAGCTTTACCGCAAATTTCGACCAAACCAACCACCTCCTTCCGATCTTGGGCGTGACCGTGATTATGCCGTTGATCTTATACCCAAATTCATCATAGCCTCTGGGGAACTTACCAAAATCCTTGTTCATACTGATGTTACCCGTTACTTGGAGTTTAAGCAGATTGCCGGCAGCTTTGTCTACCGCGATGGGAGGATTTCCAAGGTTCCCAGTACGGAGATGGAAGCTGTGAAGAGCCCTCTTATGGGCCTCTTTGAGAAACGGCGGGCAAAGAAGTTCTTTGAATTTCTTCAAGGATGGAAAGACGAGGACCCCGCTACTCACCAAGGTTTGTAGCATCCATATCGAGGCGGCATAAGCTTCCTCATTCACGAGACATATACAGGTATCGACTTGGACCGGGATTCCATGAAGACCGTTTACGAAAAGTTCGGGTTGGAGCCGGGCACACAAGATTTCATTGGCCATGCTATGGCTCTTTATCTTGATGACGAGTGAGTGAATCGCCCGCTACGCATCCATTGCATCCTGATTTTAACCTACCCTAGCTATATTACCAAACCAGCCCGTCCATCGTACGATCGAGTCGTCCTCTACACATCGTCCATGGCCCGTTACGGAAAATCACCCTATATTTACCCTCTCTACGGTCTTGGCGAGCTTCCTCAATCTTTTGCTCGGCTGAGCGCAATCTATGGGGGCACGTACATGCTTGACAAACAAATCGACGAGATTGTCACCGACTCGACCGGAAAATTCATCGGTGTAAAGAGCGGTGGGGAAACCGTCAAAGCCAAGCAGGTAATAGGTGATCCGAGTTACTTTGGTGCGGGCCAAACTGCGGAGGGCGGGAAGGTGAGAGTCGTTGAAGAGAGTAAGGTGATCAGAGCGATCTGCATCCTCAAGCACCCGATTCCTGGCACAGATGACAGTGATAGCGTGCAGATCATTATCCCCCAGAATCAAGTCAACAGACGGAATGGTAAGCTTCTATTGCAAAGAATTTGACGTAGATGAAGCGGTTTTCTTAGATATCTATATTGCCATGGTCTCCTCAACCCACAACGTCTGTGCCAAGGATATCTATGTCGCCATCGTCAGCACTATCGTCGAGACGGACAAACCGGAGCTCGAGATCGTCCCCGGACTTAATCTACTTGGCCCCATTTACGAAAAGTAAGTATACTCCTTTAACGCAAGTGCGGACATCCATTAAAATATTCATCAGGTTCGTGTCCGTCACGCCACTATACACGCCGATTACGACAGGCCAGGATGACAACATCTTCATTACGCGGTCGTACGATGCCACCTCGCACTTCGAGACTGTCGTCGATGAAGTCCTAGACGTTTGGAAACGAGTCATGGGTAAGGATCTCGTGCTTAAGAAGAGAGACATCGATGTCGAGCAGTAGATCTTGGCTTCGCGCGTCCGCATTAATATCACTCTATATTGCGGAATTACTCTTAGCAACATATACACAATGTACTTTTGAGCACTGCGAAGTGTGTCTAATGGCTTTCAAAAAAATGCGCCCATATCAAATTCTGGAACCTTGACGTCCTGTTTGGCAGACTTCATCAAGCTACCTAAACCAGCCTTTCGGGCCATCAGGTCCCCCTCGTCCTTAATCAGTCCCTCTGGTAGTTGGGACAACCGCCGTACTGGCGAAACGGTTCCCGTCGGTGGAAGTGATGGAATTTCCATATCAATCATTATGGAAGGCCGTCTGCGCAAGGCAGGTGCGAGAGTAAATATGGATCGGCGAGACATAGACGGGCTTAGCGGTGCGAGTCCTTCATGACTTGTCGAAGGTAATGTGTCCAGAGCTTCGCGACTAATGGTGGATGGGCGTTCGAAAGACCAAGAACGAACAAGATCAAGAGCTAGAACATGACAACCTTATCCAAAATCAAGACAAAACACCCCAAAGACGATATTTGACATACCCATTCTACAGAACACGCGTGCCATCTGCAAGACAAAGTTGAATTCGGCACGACCTGATATCTCACTCGTTCCTTTGGCAGTTTGTAAAGTCTTGGACTTCAGCTGGGAGAATAGAAGTGCAAGACTTGGGTCATCATAGAGAGACTCCCTTATGTCTTTGACCTGAACATCGAAAGCACCAGCGATTTCCTGGAGAGGTGTCTATACATTCGATCGAAGTGCGTGAAAAGTAAGTGTATAAAGAAAAGAAGCTTACCAGCAGAATTCTGACGGCCAGATCCCTCCGGTTGAGTAACCAAAATGCCCAGCTACCGAGCCATCTATTTCCATTCTTGAAGGCAATTGGGAGTACAGTATTGTTCAGAATGTCGCATAGCACTGGCCCGTTATTACTTTGTTCAACTATACGAGCCAATGCCACCGCTAGTTGAAAATCCGATAGTTGCTTGACACAAACACTGACGGCATCTTTCAAACTCCCACCGAGGATGAAGAAGGCAGCCGCATACTCTAAAAAAGGAAGTGAACACATCGCTAGAAAGGGTATATGGTGACTGACCAAACCGTTGTTTGCTTAGAAGCACGTATGCATTCTTCAGAGCTGCCGTGCGCCAACGAGGCTCCGAAAAATCATTAGAGAGAAATTTTAACATAACTGCCTGCTCCTTGTGCCATGCGGCCTGTCTCCAGAGCCCGTGAACGAGTTTGACTTTACCCAGCGCAAAGTAAAAAAGAGAGCATGCACTTGGGTCACGGCTATCGCCCGCCATGTATTCGTTGCGAGAAATGATTTCTATTTGAGTTTTCTGTATTGATGATATCAAAATCAAGTAAGAAGATCACGAGTAACATACCATTGCATCCACAGAACGGAGCCATATAGAAACGCCTAGCGCCCTGGCATCGGACCAACACATCTTGCCGTTGCATGCTACGGTCGACGCGTTGAGTAAGAGATCTTGACTTTCGCTATGAAAAGCCCAGATCATGTCGCGGTAGCGAAGTCGCTCTCTCCGACCGGTCTGTCGTCTAGGGATAACGCCCTTCGATTGTGGACTACTCGACGCCGACGAACGATGATTAAGAATATAAAATGACCGCATCGATATCAGGTAGCGCAAGCCGTTAGAGTCCAAGGCACGTCGCTGTTCGTCGATCTGCCCATACTATGTTAACAATGAATGAGCTGCAATGATCATCATTCTCACCTCTAAAGTAGTCTGTATGAGCACCAGGAGATGGGCATGCTCATTGGGCGTCAAATGGGGAAGGGGATGACATTCAAGTGTTTCGATAAGTCCAAGAACCAGTGAACGTGTGAAACCTATTTGTTCGGATCTGTCATAGTAGTTCATAAGCAAGTAAATGCGAACAACAGGAATCGCACTCGTTTTTTGGGTCTAGACTGCTAAAGAGAGAAGAATATGCCTTTATGTTTCCGCTAATCTGTCACGAGAAAATGGTATCAATACTTTGCATTTCATTTGGGTCAATAAATACCACCTACCGACCGGATACTCTGATCTTTCTTTAAGAAGCTCTCAACGGACATATTTTGCCATTTTTTTCCACAAATATCACCCTCCCGAGCATCTCCGACATTACGCGCAAGGTTGACGATAATCTCTTTCACCAATTCCACTTTGTCTGTCTCGATTATCAGCTAGCACTCCACGAAGCAAACATAAGCAGACGGACCCCATAATAGACATTGAAGGAGCATTTGTGGATGGTAATCCTCCAATGGTCCGTTTTGCCTGGCAACTTGTTCAAAAAGACTCTCTGTAGAAGTCGAAGAAGTTTCATCCTCTAAATTAGGCCTTGGCTGACCAAACAAACACATTTGATGCCCAGCACCAACGAGCAGGGACCCGTTTGCTAGCCAGATAGAATCGGCGATTGGGAACGGTATCATGCTGTAGTCGTCGATGAACTTAGGCCTTAGCACCTACGCATGACTTCATATCATACGCACTTGCCAATATTAACCTTCCAACAAATTGCCCACCCAGGCCCTTCGTCGAAGTAGGTCATCCGCTGTTGGCATAAAAGTTCTACATGATGCGGAAAGCCAACAGCCAGGATAGATTGGTTGTCAGGCGTTGATGACCAGTCTAGATCATTGATTGGTTCGGATTCACTGGTGGATAGCGTATTAGCATCAAGGAAGGGGGTGAAGGTTACGGCGATTCTGCAACGCACTTGAAAACCTGGCGAAACTCTAGACCAGAGGCAAACTCCGATTCCTTTGAGTCCCAGATAGTGAGTTCTTCACCCTCGGGGACTGGGACGACTGTGAAACCAGTAAACATTAGAGCTGCGACCACCTCTCGCACAATAGCAACTACAGAACCATACTTAACGCCGACTTTTTCGCTGAACTGCACTTGGCCATTCGAAGGCCTTTCCTCCTTGTCTGAACTTTACCCGTACATCTCCATCGGGGTGATAGTCCTACCTCGGGGGCCCAAAAGGCAAGTTCCCCTTGTTCTGAAAGGCTGAGGAGGACAGCATCCTTGACTGAAGACTTGCTCCCGCTCCACGCCATTGGATCTACTGGAAGAATCATCTTCGGAGGGCATGCAAGTGGGAGTGAGTTATGCGACTGTATCGTAAGTGATCCCATGTCGCCAATGTGTACGAGGACCACCGATAAATCGCCGCTGATTCCGACAATGGATTCGTAGTCGTTGTTGGAAGGAAGAGAGAAGAGGGCGATAATAGATGGCAAAGACAGAGTGGCAGGAGGCGTCGAGTGGAGTGTTAGAATCCCGCCTAATGCAGAGTAAGTGGCAACGTTTTTTCCTGTTGATGATCAAATAATAAATCTGGAAAACAAACGGAGAGAATCACCCGTACCACGATCTAGAATGACGATATGATCAGTCGCCGGATATTTCGCAGCTCGGACCAACTTGGAACCTCGTTCTACGACTCTCCAGGCCTCTCCGCCGTCAGATCTCAAAACACCGACACCTTTACCTTCTGGTGTCCTGACAAACCGCACAATCTTCGATTCCTCTTCCCGGGCCCTCTCGAGACCCTGCGCAATAACACGCAGTCCGTCTGAATGAGCGTCAAAAAACGCAAGGGGTGCAACAGAAAATGTTTCAAGAGGAGGTGAAGTGACTAATGTGATTGATGCTTGACCGGGATCAGGAAGTACGTAAAGGTATGATGGGGGCTTGGAAAGTGTTGAAGGGAGAGATTGTTGCAGAGTAAAATGTTTGAGTAGCGTCGGAGGTCTGCGATCCACATTCTGTGAGGCTAAATCAGCAGCGTAAAAGCTCAGCTACACTGTGTTGCTTACAGCCACTGCTGTAACAAGCACCGAGCCGTCGGCCAGTACTCGAAGAAACAAATCCCACCCTTCTTCTTTGATTTCTCTGACCCTCCGACTCCGCGCATCTTCCTGACCGGATTGATTCTTCAAAACATTGGTCAAAGCATCACCGATTACTTGTCTATCGAGCCAAAATACAGTCGAAGGAGATACTTCAGAGTAATCGGCAGCGACAGAGACTGGTAAAGTAGAGAAAAGATCTAGTGACGCGTGAAGTTGCAGATATTGTGGAAAATCAAGAACAGGAAGAAATATGCGCAATGTTGCATCAGAAGTGATGGTGTATAATACGAGATCATCGCTGAGAAAAGTTACTTTGGGGGTTTGATGACAGCAACATGTCAGAGCTCACCGACTCGAAGCTTGTGCTTGTCGCCATGTAATATTCGTCACTGGACGTGGATGCGGGATAGCCTGCGTTTGACGGCCAGATGTTGTCGAATAAGTTCTAACACAATGGTCGTTCTTGAAGGAGAGATGGTTAATATACAGGTTTCACGTGTCGGTCATGCGATGCGTACATGCGAAGTTATGGCAATATACATCAAAGACGGCGCAAAACGTGCCAGACAAGGTGTGGTGATACTGAAACATACATCAGCAAGAGTAGATAAGATTTGCTCATACAAGATGCACACTTGGAAGCCCACTTCTGGGACCATGTCGGCAGGTCATTCTCTAGGATAAGCGTGTATACGGACAGACCGCTTTGATTTCCAACCGCAAGTAGTCCTGAGACATATGAATGAAGTAGTATCCGTCTATTGACAGGGAACTGACTCTACCAGATTTACTGTCAAGCGTCGTCACAGGGTCGGGTAGAATTATCGATGAATGTATTCTCCATGTGTCGTCCTGAGCACCAGACAGCGACCAAGCTGCTATACGCGTGCCCATTGACGCTATAATCTATTGATTGGCCCAATATGAAGTATACAAGGTGGGGTTATTCGTCAATTAACGTACAAGTTTCATTCCCGAATCGACAGATACACAATTGACGGTGTCCCTGCTATGAAGAGTTCCTGGGAATACTTCCCAGAAGGCCAAGACACGAACCAGAGCGAGTGTACGAGCATTAAGAATTACCACCGAGTTAGCAGAAGGGTATAACTATTATACATTAATTTAGAGAACTATATGTGCTTATTGGTACGCACCAGAAGGGTTTGGTGTGTGAGTACCAGATGTTGAAGTGCTGTCGAGGGACATCCTACAAAGGTCTGCAACAGGTCCATATAGCATAAATGTTTCTTCCGCCCAAAGAAACTTATCAAAGGTCACTTTTAATTGTGTGGATGGGTAGGAGATTTGCTTGTGAGTATTTGGATCTGGGGCCTGACGACTTGGGGCATGCCGCTACTCATTCCATTTGCGCAGTATCCAAGGCTAACGCTCGAACTCTTAGACTGGCCCGACCAGTTATAATTCTTGTCTTCGTTCTAGTCTAGTGCGTCGCACATAATGCGTGTCTGGGGATTCCAAGTTATCGCATTCTTGTTGTCTCTCGTCTCGTGCTCGCAAGTCTCGTTGAATCCACAACCAACTGTTGCTTCAAGTACTCTGGTCGATGCTCTTTCTGCAGATCCAGACTACACATCACTCCTTCGTCTACTACAGAAGGCAAAGCTAATACCAACACTTAACAAACTCGATGGCAGCACTCTGTTCGCACCCACCAATGACGCCATAAAACGGCATTCCGACACTCTTTGGCTCGCTGCCACTGACGATAATGACTTCGTTTTAAAGGACAATATCCGAGAGAAGCTGCGACAGGAGTTGTTCTACCACTTGCTTAACTACTCTATTCCACTTCCGCTTTCTTCGGAACCAGATCCTTGTGTCCACAAAACCCTTCTCTTCCCCAGAACTCCTGTTGACCCGCCATCACATGAGCCACCTCCTTCACCACCGTGGATGCCAATACCAGGTGGCACTCTTGGAGGTGAATCTCAGCGGCTGAGAATCAGTGCTCGAGACGGGGATTCTTGGGTTGGGGTTGACACATTCGGGAAGGGAGGCGCAAAAGTAGTCAAGGACCCAGTTGATGCGGGAAATGGCATTTTGATTGGGTACGCTTCCATAAATGTCACCATGCAACACATGCCTGATGTCGCCCTACAATTAGCATAGCAGACGTCCTCGAAGTCCCTCCGGACTTAGGTCAGTTCGTAATAATAGGTACCTAATTTATCGACTCACCGTTTACCTTGTAGCACACACGGTGTCCCAGCACTCGCCAATCTCTTATTTTCGTAAAATTCTCACTCCCGAAATCGCAAAGTTGTTAAAAACAACTCTGAACACAACGCTCTTCCTCCCGGTCAATGCAGCGTGGGATGACTTGGACCCCCTTGAGAAGCTATATCTGGAAAGTGAATTCGCGACCGACGATCTTAATCGCATCCTGAATATGCATGCTGTGGTTAAAAAGCATGTGGAGTGGTCGGATGCCTTTGAGCCTGCCGTTAACCGTCAGTACCCGATATCTTGAATCTGCCTTTTGCATTAACAATCGATTTAGTAACAACAATCGATGGAACTACGTTGGAGATTACAGTCAATCCTAAATCGGGCAAAACAATGGTATCATCTGCAGAACTCATTCACCCAGATATCTATGCATCAAATGGGGTCCTTCATCTTGTCGATTCGCTCCTCATACCTCCGGGAGCTCTTCAGTTGACACCTGAGAAGTATCTTCTTGCACTCAACTGCTCGTCTTTTGTCTCACTCTTGCACTCGGCCGATCTCACGTCATTTATCAATGACACTGAGGCCCAATATACGATTCTCGCGCCGAAGGACGACGTCTTAGCTGTTTGGAAAGACGGAGATTTACCTAAGCGGGGTACAGTAGAGCTGAAGAAGTTGCTGCAGTACCATTTTATTCCGGGTAGATGGCCTCCAAAGAGACTGGTCGACGGTATGCTCTTGGGGACCGCTCTGGAAGAGGCGGGTTTGGGTGGCGGAAATCAGGTCCTAAGTGTAGAAGTCAACGATAATGAAAAGAAGAAAGACGTCGAGCCAAACATTGGATTTAGTGGTGCAGGTGTTATTGGTGATCATAGTGTGTAGCCTTCTGCTTCCCCATTCCATACCTTACATTTCATCACAGTCGAAATTGACAATACTGTGATTTACTTTGTGTCACGGCCTCTCACCCCACCCTTAGACCCTTTGCAGGCGGCCCTGCCCTCACTGGAGCTTTCCTCGTTTTTAGCAGCAATCTTCTCCACATCTCTTGCACATATGCTGAAAACAGCCCCACGCACAACTCTCCTTATACCTCACAACGCTGCGTTTAATCGCCTGGGAAGGCTGGTCAGTGCACATCTTTTGGCCGCCTCCTCTAAAAGCGATTTGTCCAACGTTATCTTACATCACGTGATTGATGGCGTTGAATACGTTCAGGCTTTGCAGAATGGCTCTCAGCACACGTTTGCCACTTTGGAAGGATCCGACCTCCAGGTGGAACGAGTCGCCAACGGGACTGTTCTATTGAGCGCTAGCGGCGGCTGGCCTGGCATGAAATCTGAACTCTATCCACGTAATCTACTCACGCAAACCGGTGTTGTTCATGAACTTTCGGACATTGTGATACCGCGGTCTGTCCAGCTTACCGTAGGAAAGTTGGTGAAAGCAGCGGCGGCGACAACGATGGCCACCATGATTAACAAGGTGGGTCTAGATTGGATTCTAAACGGCACGGCACCTCCAGAGGGCTCACAATGGGCGGACATGGACCTAACTGGTGCCGGATGGACCCTTCTTTGTCCGCCTGACGACGCATTCAAGAAATATAACTTGACCAATTTATATGCCAACTTAGACAGTGTCCGCGAAATTGTCATGCAGCATCTTATCCCAACCCCATCGACAATGGGGACAACAGTATCCGAAGCCCTTGACACTGTGAACAACAATCGTCCAATGCCACTCGACAACTCGGCCACATACTCTACTCTCTTGTCTTCTTCGTCAGCGTTTGGGGATATTGTTTTCAAACAACTGGAGGACACCAATACATACATCGTTGGGATCAAAGGTGCACGTGGAACGGAAGCCCGTGAGGACTGGGCGCGTGTAACTTCCTGGGGCCGCTCAACGACCGGAGGCGAAACGGGCGGGGTCATCCAGATTGACCGTTTATTGCTTCCCTATCAACCTCCTTGGTGGGTTGCGTATGGTGCTCCTTATGGAGTCGGCGCAGTAGGAGTTGTATTGATTTGTATGTTCTTTTATGGTGTGCGGTGGATTTGGATGAAAGACACAACTGAGGCCACGTACGAACCTGTTGGGGGATTTGGTCGAGACGATGAGCCTTAGAGAGTTGGTAGAAAATCAAAAATATATGTATAATTTACTCGGATGACCTGGTCACATGGGGATATTGACTCAGGACGCGCTCCGGGTCTGTACTTTACCATTTTATACGCAGTTGTAGCTTGTCATGGTGAGCGTTATCCTCGGTCAACTATCTACATTGTTAGTCTCAACTTGAAGAATGGCAACAAGAGCAGTGACTCGAACGTGCCATCAGCGGAATCGACCAAGGGCTCGGCGGTGGAATCCGCAAAGGCTTTCATTGCTGGAGGTTTTGGAGGTGTTGCTGCTGTGCTTGTCGGTAAGTACCTGGATTTTGAAACTGGGACCTATTCAAGCTCTTCCTTGCAGGTCACCCATTTGATCTGACTAAAACCAGGCTCCAGACAGCCCCACCTGGAACTTACACAGGTGCTGTGGACGTAGTCAAGAAGCTTTTGGCTCGAGATGGTGTAACCGGGTATGCTTGCCTAGATGCCACAACTGTATCCAGCTGAGCTGACGAGGCATTAGCTTATACCGTGGTATGGTTCCCCCACTGTTGGGTGTAACACCAATTTTTGCCGTGTCATTTTGGGTACACCACTTCTACCCAACTTATTGGGTTGCTGACGACTTATACAAGTTCAGGCTTTCGATATGTCTAAGCAGCTCATTTTTTTCATGACACCGAATCGTACAAGCGACGGGTTATCGACGGCCGAGGTGGCTACTGCAGGATTCCTTTCTGCCCTTCCAACCACTCTTATAGCTGCTCCAGTCGAAAGGGCCAAGGTCCTATTGCAGGCGTGTAACGTAGCTACAATCCCCCACTTTTCTAATCTTCCTCATAGGTTCAAGGACAAGCGGGTTCTGAGCAGAAATATAAGGGTGTGTTTGATGTAATGAAACATCTCTATAAGGAGGGCGGTATGCGGAGTATATTTCGTGGGTCGGGTGCTACGTTGGCTCGGGATGGACCAGGATCCGCTGCGTTTGTGGCTTTAAGATTTCTCTCCCCGGATTATCTGATCAAAGGCTTCGCAGATATTTTGCAGCTTATGAAGTCACGAAAAAGGCCTTGACACCCGCAGGATCCACGCCCGCAAATCTGAATCTCGGTGCTGTTATATTTGCAGGAGGCACGGCTGGTGTTGCCATGTGGGCTTTGGCCATTCCACCAGACGTGCGTCCGCGACACTACCACGGCTTAGACCTGAACCTGACAATCTTACGACCAGGTCATAAAATCCAGATTGCAATCCGCGCCTACAGGGACATACTCCGGCTTCCTGGATTGTTTGAGGAAGACCATAGCCCAGGACGGTGTTAAAGCATTGTGGAAGGGATTTGGTCCGGCCATGGGTCGGGTAAGCTAATTTATATTCCTGTAGATCCCTTTGCTCATTGCATTGTAGGCTTTCCCTGCAAATGCGGCTACATTTGTGAGTTTTCTTTCCGTACGTTGGTACTGTTCAGCTAAATGTGTTTGTGTCATAGCTTGGAGTAGAGGCATCACGGAATCTTATGGATAGACTCATTTAGAAAATATTATATACTACTTTATTGAAATGTACGTAACTTGGGTCCATGTGCCTGATCTGACAAGTTGAAAAACTCGAACCTGAGGTTCAGATCGAAGCTCACGTATAATTTAACGACCTTGACGACATTTCACGACCAACTATTGCTAGTCTACCTCATGAGCTCCCCTTCAACCTCGATTAAAGTAACCACGAAAAACAAAGGGACCGCTCGACGTACGCCTTCGGCTTCTGAGTACTGCCTATAGTTTGGGAAATCGAGTTGTTAACTTACTAGTATTTGCTTTTTAAAGAATTGCTCGAAACGTTCGCAATTTCGAAATTTGGTCAACTCATCAGGGTTGTGAACAAGTCAGCTATTCTGACTTGCCCGCTGAGTGCAAGACGGATGTGATCAAAGTATTCGATGTGGCCGGACGGTTGCCTCTGTCATGGATGGATCAGGTATGTACTATGCGATGGACATCTATGGTTCTCAGACTCAAGCCAATAGGCATCGGAAGAATTTCGTTCTTTATCCCTTTTCGCAACTCCAGAAATTCTTCACTTTATCCAGGACGCCCACATCAGCTCTCCTCATCTTTTCTCGGACAAAATCAATTCTACAGATATAGCAGAGCTGTATGCTGAAATTACTATTGTGTTTGCCGCCTGGAGAC
>QLPE01000082.1:225139-258049 GCA_003314125.1 Hygrophorus russula | reverse complement strand
GGAGAGGTATGTTGCGAGTCATTCTGTCTTTAGATTACGCTTACCATGATGGCATCTAGTAAATCCAAACTTGTACGAAGATGGCAAAGTTTGCTTATCCATCCTTGGTACCTGGGCCGGTGATAAAAATGAAACATGGAGTGCAACAAGATCGTCACTTCTTCAAACCTTTGTGTCTATCCAAGGTTTGGTATTAGTGAAAGAACCGTACGTAACTCCGAATTTTCTTAATTCTTATGTTAACGTAACATCAGCTGGTTTTGCGAACCTGCGTACGAGAAGCTCAGAGGAACCGAGGAAGGTATTGTGAACAGGTAGGCGGCCACTTCTATCGCCCATTCATTTTCTAACCAATAGTTTATTAGTCGGCTGTACAGCGAAAAGGCATATGTACTTTCTAGAGGTTTTGTTCGACGTGCCCTCGAGATTCCCCTCGGCGGACTGGAATCTGAGATCAACTGGATGTATTACACAAATAGACGCCTGGAGAAGGTCGTTCACGATGCGCAGATCCTAATACAGAAAAGTAAGGTTCCCCTGGACCAAGCTGAGGTGGATAGGGATCATGAAGACGTTGCCGTACCGAGGCTGTCGGGAGGGGGGATCATTACACTTGAACGGACATTGTCCAAGTTACAAGGTCTTCTCAGCTCTCGCTAGGATAGTGTACTGGTTGGTGTACTGCGTTGAACTGCACTGTTTCACATTTACTTCTTGCATGGGTATTGCGTAGTCAAAAGGGGCGTCACAGGTAGATTTAATAGAGAAATCGACTGGGGAAATAAGATATACGTCTTCAGAGATACAAGAACGAATGGTGGTTTGACATGAATGAATCGCTCAACATTGTCCTAAGAAACTATTTTTAGGGAATGGTTGCCCAAAGTCATCTCGCCATGTGGTAAAATTCGGGTTCGTATACGCTGTGATGTATCTATATCTTCATCAGCAACGCTACACCACGGTTCAACAAAGAAAACCACCCACTGGTTGATATACGCATTCGTGGGGAATGCCTTTGGGTCGCAGCCATAATTCAACGCGTGTGCCGGTTGATAAACACGGATCCAGTCTATTCTCAACACCGCAGGGAATGTCAGATGTTTGAAATCGACAGCTCCAAAATTCCTGGATATGCCCAGATTGGCAATAATGTACTACAGCAGAGATGAATTTCATGGAAAATGGGCAGTTACAAGTCAAGCTCACCATTGGCTCCTGAGGGATGGGCCTTGCCGAAATTTCCACATTGGTATCAGCGCCCACTCCGGCTACATTAAGCCTCCAAGCCTTCTGGGCAGAAGATATCCACTGTATATACTGTAGAAGGAAGTTGCGTCAAAGTTAGCTTGTTATGTATGGGCAATCCACGAACAGCATTGTCAAATCCTGAGAAACATTAGCCATTGCGCAATCACTCGATAAGCGTGGATACATACCTGGCTTGTATTCAAACCCGTAAATATCGAAGCAACCTGCCTCCCCAGTATAGCAATTCTGATCTGCTCAGACGGTCAGAGCACGAAATATCACTTCACTTTTCACTCACTTGTTTGTGTCACACCAGAAGTTGCCTGCTGAAAGGCACCTCCAATGTATGGGTTCAGTGTAGTGATGGTAGGATCTTGAATTATCAAATTATCGGACGTATTCGCCCATACGTATCCATAATTAAATGGCTACAAGGAGGTTTGAGAATATTCCGAATTTGACCGAAGAGAGACTACAACTTACCGCCCATTGAGCAGACTGGGATACCTGCCCCATGAGAGGGTTTCCCGAAATCTGACGTCCAATCAAATTAAAAAGTCATCACCTACGAGGCAATACACTGCACACCTGAGCTTCAAAGACGTCAATTTCAGGCGCAGCACGACCGACATAAGTCCCATCTGCATGTACAGGACCGGGATGAGACTCTCCTGCACAGGTGCATCTTGACAGACGTTGTCCTGGGAGATACGATAGGTGGCCATCGGCTGATGGGTCACCATTTATGGTAGCTAATTGCGGCAGACTGTTCAAAGTCTGATTTGGTGCTGTCCCAACATCGCAGGAGTCATACGTATAGGGCCACTACTCATGATAAGTATATTGTCAATCAATAGTGGGGATACGCACCATGCCCTCTAAACTTGCACCATACCCTACCCTGCCTGTGAAAAGAGTGAGCATATGCTTCTTCGTGGGTAGGACAAAGACAAACCCAAGTTGCCCATAGTCCAGAGAGCCGGCCACAAACCGAGGATGTTATTGGCGCCAGGAAGTGAGACAGAGGCCTGAATTAGCCCACCAGTGAAACAAAACTTGTTCCAGGTTGATAGCAGGCCACCTTGATAGTTTAAGTCATGGGTTTGCTTCTGTGATAATGTTATCTCGAGGGAACCATTCCTAGTTGTGATAGCCGCCGGGTCGTACCACTCCAAGTTGTTCGTCTGCAAGCGTATCAACACAATGTGAGAGCATCGTCAATGAAAGGCGCACACCTGCCAGTAGTGAAGATCTACGGCCTCCCAATATGGATCGTCACCAGGATAGAATGTACGACCTTCAGTGTTGAATTCATCGCTGAAGATTAGCTGCAAATCTGACCCGTCTACGTAGGAGGGGTATGTGTACGCTGACTTGGGCGTTTCAATATCCACCAAGCCGAAGTTTCCTGCCATGCTCGGAATCTGCTCAAAAATATTTGGGGGACGTTCAAAGGCGTCTGGAAAGGCAAAAGCTAACCTGTCCTGTGGCATTGATACCACCGATATTGAAGCCTCCAAGGGTAGAAAGTGAGTGCTTTGTAAAATATGTGATTAAAGGGTATCCGGCACTAGTAACTATCAGTATACCAGGAAGCAGATAGTGAAAGGTAGCGCATACAAAAGAGTGACAAGGCCTGTGCCGAGGACTATGAGACAACCTAAATTGGTTAGGCCTCTGTATGTGAAAACGTTGCCACCAGCGTCGTTTTTACGATCCCGCCGGGGGTCTGGGTTGTGAAGATAATCGTCCGGTTCGGGGTGGTTTGGAGAAAGGTCGGCACCCCAAGAAGAAGGATCCGGCGATAGTGAAAACTGAAGGTTGTAATATATCAGTAAAGGGAGAAGATCTCATAGAATCCCCGCCCTTTCTAGGATACTCTTTGAAGATGAGAGCGATACTTGCCTTGTCTGATATTGAGGGAACAAGAGATGGAATACCCCCTTGTCCTGGCGCCGAGACGTGGTATGGCGACTGAGAGTTCTGAACAAAGAGTCAATGACAATGAGCTCGAGACCAGTCATCATGAAGCGAACCAAAGAACTATTACTACTCCGAACGGAAGGTGGAGCTTTGGCAAAAGTGGCCTGCACACCAGCTGAGGGAACCCTCGTCGCAGAAGGGGGTAACAAATTTGTTGTTGAAGGTGACAACGCAGGATCAGGAAAATAGCGACGCTGAGAGCCAGGAGGCGCCATTATTGAACAGAAGAAAAGAAAAGAAAATATTGATACAGCGCTGTCAGTTGGAGCAGTGAGCGTCGCCGGGAACGTTGATAAATATTACCGTTCGTGACCGTTTGAGACAACCTTTGGTCGTTATGGCAATGACCCTTTCTGGATCATCAGCCGCTGCTGCATGGAACGACGTGTAAAGCAACTGTCGGCTCATCTCATCAGCAATAGTTTGCTAGCTTTGCAACGTAACAGTCCAGACGATGTCGTTATCACGATGGCTATTCGTTCACCGTTGTGCAAAGCCAATAAAGGCGGTTTTAAGGATACCCGGTTCGTGCTGTTTGCTACTTCTCAAATATTTTGTGCTGAGTATTGGTGACTTTAGCACTGACGAGCTCATGCTAGAGATGTTCAAGGTACTCGATGAAAGCAACACTTTTTCTTGAAACGATCCTAATTACTCGGAAGCAATCGATCGCTCGCTCGAATATTAATCCAGCAATAGTGGGTGACATTTGCGTCGGTATGGTCTTGTGATTCAGTCTAGGACACGAATAAAAGCTAGTTCGATCCAGGGACCGTCTTAACACCAGACTCCGTTTACCTTGCCCGTTCTGCAGCTCTTGCAGCTGGTTTTCCGGAGTCTGTGCCAGTGCAGAGTATAAATCGATTTTGCTCTAGCGGACTCATGGCCGTGACTACAATTTCTAATCAGATCCGATGTGGTCAAATCTACATTGGGTTGGCCGTAGGTATAGAAAGTATGTCAGAGAAGTAGGTCAAAAGTTATAATATATGCCGCCTGCTAATAGGCCAATTCGAAAGTCCGGACAAAGGTGGTCCTACCCAAACCGACGAGATCGCTGCTAACCCATCAGCGAGGGACTGCCCTAAACCAATGGGCTGGACATCTGAAAACGTTGTCAGGTTGATTTTTCTGTTTCACCAGTTATCGAATTTAATCATTATTTGTAGTGACTATGATATTAGTCGAGAGGACATGGATGAGTTTTCGGCAAAGTCTTTCCAACGCGCAGAACATGCCGAAAAGGCTGAGTATTTCATGCAGGAAATTGTACCATTCACCGCCTTCAAGAAAGATCCTGTCACTGGCCACCGTACAAAGTTGATTATCACGAAGGATGACGGTATCAGATACGGAACGACTAAAGAAGCACTTCTCAAAATTAGGAGCGCCTTCCCACAATGGGGGAAAGGGTTCACCACCGGGGGAAATGCTAGCCAGATCAGTGATGGTGCCGCTGCTGTTTTGTTAATGACGAGACGGAAAGCGGACGAATTAGGCTTGACAATCTTGGGGAAGCACATTTCTACTGCTGTTGCTGGTGAGTACAAACCGACTGTCTGATGCTACACTAAACAAAGGCAAAGGTGTACCACCTCGCGTTATGGGCATAGGCCCAGTTTTTGCCATCCCGATGGTTTTGAAGAACGTCGGCATCACACAGGATGACGTTGATCTGTTTGAGGTAGGTGTTATGCTCTTCATACGGTAATTCCCGATGAATGGTCACCCAGATCAATGAAGCTTTCGCCTCTCAATGTGTTTATACCATTAAGCAACTGGGAATCGATGCCGAAAAGGTAAGTTCAACGTCCTTGTGATGGAATTTTCTCAAATTTTTGAAAGGTCAATACGACTGGAGGTGCCATTGCTTTGGGCCACCCTCTAGATACGTCATTTTTAAAAAAAAATTACATACATATCTAGCCGTTGAACTAACAGTATTGGGTGAAGATACGCTGCACAGGTGTCCGCCAGATTGTCACGGGGTTGAACGAGCTTCGTCGAAGGAAAGGAAAGGTTTGTGTTGTATCTTTTTGTAGAACATTTAGTGATAATATTCATCAAGGTTCTGGTAACATCGATGTGTATTGGAACTGGTATGGGTGCTGCATCGGTCTTTGTTCGAGATGAACAGTAGTGTACTTTGTATAGCCACAAATGACCTTTTGGTTACCGTGACTACCGCTTGTTGTGTCAGTTGCTTTTTATCCGTTCACGACGCTCATTTCTCTGCAAGCTTGTGTTACTTCTGCAAGAACTGAAGTACTGCCAATATCTATAAGTCACTGTACGTCTTGCACTGTTCATATAACAACAATGACTGATCCAACACTCTTTTTTTTTCCAGACGCTTGCGAAGTGACACAATAAACAATGTTCTCCTTAAACCCAAAAACATTTACATTTACACTCTTTTTTTTTGTCGCCCTTACTCTTGTAGCTGCGACGACTTCCAACGTCAATCGACGCGATCATCTCGAGCTCACACGTTTGATCAAAAAGCGTGCACCTTTCCCTCAGATTGGCTCAAACCTCGTCGGCGCTCTTGGTGTTGCTCCAGATCCAGCCGCCTCTAAACAAAGCTCATCCACAACTTCAGTTGATCCAACTACAGCTGCCACCCCACAGGATACATCATCTGCCATAACCCCGGTCGCATCTACCACGCCTCTTATCGTCAGTCTAGTGTTCGTCTCTAGTACATTTTTTTTTTTGCTTACTCCTTTTTTCTTCAGCCTTCACTTCTAAACATCACTGGCGCCAGTACTACCACCAGCACCTCGCTGTCCCTAGTTCCTTCAACTAGCGCAAATGTGTCTTCTTCAGCCTCCTCGTCAACTACATCATCCTCTTCGTCGACTACATCAGCTCCCCAGACTTCTCAGACAATCAATGTTGTCGGAGTTTCTCAGTCTTCGTCGGCCAGTACACCTGACAATACCCAGACCATAACGCAGACTGCCACCGGTCAAGCTCAATCAGCCACCGCTCCCGCAACCCCTGCAGGCGCAACGACAACTACCAAAAAGACCACAGTTACCGTCCTTATCGTTATTGCAGCGTCTATTGGTGGGATCGCCGTTATTTGGACTATTATTAGAAAGTGGAAGTTTAGGCCCTCGTCCCAGTTCGAAGATCGCATGCAACCCATCGACTGGCAGCCAACCAGCGGCCATGATGACGGCATATCCTCCGTCCACCGTCGTTTATCGAACGCATCCTCCTTCCACTCCGGATCCGGTCATCTTGACAACAGCGTTGTACATGGTGTTGGATATGGAGCTACTTTGGATCGTAGCAATAGCCTGAACCCACTCCCTGACCACGATTTCACCCCTGGTGTTTCGACTCTTGCACCGGTTGGTGGATATGCCGACCTTTCTCGTGACCCTAACCCGCAACCACAAATGCAACAAGCACTTAGACGCGGTCCGAGTGCGAACAGGCCTAACTTTGGTGTTCCCATCCATCACCAGGCTGGTTACGGTGCGCAGGATCCCTACGGTGGCGTGTATTGAGGAGTGCTGAGTTCGTAACGATGGGCTTGAGGTTTGGTATGGTCTGATTCCCGATACTTGAAGTTGTAGGATATAGACTGACAGTCTGTACTGCAAATTACCTATTCCATTCTCATCGTACATTGCCGCTGGACACTCGTTTATTCGGCCCTTTTCTTCGCCTCTCTCTATGTCTTAACATGTATGCAAATGAAGACCTCTTAATGTCTTTTTCTTTGCTGATATACCCCTTTCTTAACTATCAAATATCTTGTAATACCAAGCCTTAATACACTACAGCGACACTTCTCTAATGCGAACAAGAAGACCCATGCAAGAGGTAGGGGCACTTGCAAGCTATCGCCATATTAGTTATCTGGCACTCGAGGCGGTCGGAACAGTGATTCCAAAATCATTATTCCGACCCGTCCAAGCTCTATATGTGATTCCCACCAATGGCACAAGTGAAAGCACATACACCCACCACCAATTCCATCCATGTACACCTAAGCCCATTCGCCTGCCGGTATGGCTCTCCGATGGGTCTGTATCGTCGACCAACTTGGTGCGTTCAAAGAGGCCTTCGAGGCCCGTCGGGAGTTCAGGAGCGAAAAATCGTTGAGGCCGTAACCATGAACCATCATCGTTTCCTGGCAATGCCATTTCCCTTCCTTCGTTGACCAGTGGTGAAGGACTGGTGGGCGTCCAGTCCATTGCATCAACGTCTACATCTTCATCCATATGAGCCTCGTCTTTACCGACAGGAGATGACAACGAAGGGACCGCAGTGACTAGGGATGGTATGCCAAAGACGGGGTTGGCGGTTGTCATTACTGGCTTTGAAGACAGTGAGAGGGAAGAAAGAAGGTCAGATTCCGGGATCGGTGAGGTTTTAGTTCGCGCCAACGAGGTTGTTGGGCCGGAGACATGAGTTGTCGTATCGATTAGGCGAATTGATGGCGGTTGCTGGAGTCGGAGGACAATACAAGATCCAGTCAATATCTGAATATCCGTGGCGGGTAAGTTACGCGAAAGTGCGAAACAACGGAGGGCACGAACAGATAGTTCAAGAGAAAGCGATACGAAAAAATAAGTGCGACTTCTAATTGACGTTATATCCGATAAGTGAAGGTGGTCCGCATGTGGACGAAGCCAAGCTAAGGTAATAAGCATAGACGTAAGGAACCTGGACAACCATGCGACCATCTGTAACATCTGCAAGCGCGTTGGCATCATTATCAGCTTTTTGGCAGAGTGACCCACAATATATTTATTCTTTCCTCTTATACGTACGTCACGACCTTGCAATTGAGACTTGCGGAAGGACAGATAAGTGGGATCCCAGACTGTCCATAGGATAGACACAAGTGTGATTGCTGGAAGTACAGGTCGTAGAGAACCAAGGTGTGAAGGCGGACGATGCCCAAATGCAGCTGCGGGGATTATAGGTTAAGAGATTGACGACTATCTAGCGGTGCACCTCACCGGATGAGTATCCGAGCACAGTTGACACTAGACTTGCTATCCACAAACCACCCCTGATCTTCCACACCAATATTTGCATACCAAACTTCTCCCTCCCTTTTCCGGCTCCTGACACTTGCCTCTGTTTACCCTTGCCTTTACTCTCTTTCAGCCATCCTCCTAAAGCCATCGTCCTTGCCACGTTATCTTTAACCCTGATCTCCTCTTCAACCGCTGGGAGACAGGATTCACAAACGGGTGGATATCTTAAATGAAGCGACCCTCTATAATCTGGGAGCATCTCTAGGCGCTTAGCGTATTCTGGGTCCTGTGTGGATATATTAGACGATTCTAGCAGGATCATGGACGCGGCGTAGCAGACGTACGTCGGTGGATGGGAGATAGTTTGACAGAAGGTTCATGAGCAGCATTTGGTTTGTTTGACACTGGTGGCAGAAGGGACCCTTGCCATACGCTGTAGGCAGACGATTCTTGCTAGGAGATGCTGAATAAAAGAACGTTGAAGCTATAGCACTCACACAAGCCAAAGACACGTACCACGCTTTGCGAATGACCGTGAGTTCAACGCTTCGTCGTGCATGGCTGGCTCGTCAGACACGATTTCACCACTCGCATTGTAGCGATTCCAACAACTACAGTGTGGACAACGGAACGAGGACGTGTCCCTAGGCAAAGGGTTTATAGCAGACTGGCAGAAAAAGCATGAGATACCACTGTGTCTGCGGAAGAGTACAGGCATTGGCGTGACTTGCTATGCCAATCACCACTTCTCCGTCTGCCAGTCGTCGCGGTGAAGTGAACCTGCAGCCCTCTTACTTCACTTCTTCGCTATTCGTTCATACTCTTCGCGAAGATATTATCAGCTTAATACACCATTTTCACGACCAATATGTCCAGACACACCCGAGCCAACCTTTCGCACTCTTCAAGTCTTTGTGGAATCATCAAGGGTGGACATGGATGCATTTCAAAGTTTTCGATGCAAGAGCTCGCCAGTCTTTCATGACTGTCACCCTGAGGTTGTTTCAAGGTTTGTCGTCACTGAAAATTTCGGTCAACATGTAGACGTTTGACAATTAAACTAGAAAAACTGAGCAAATCGGAGGCCCCTCTGGGCAGAGTTGTAGCTCTGTTTTGCATCTACACCTTCTACTTTTCTCAGCCAACGCCATCAGCTCCCCCACTACTTTCTATCACACACATTCCCATCCCAATAGGCGTGTTATCTTCGCTTTTTTTGTGGCTGAGATTTTGCTCATCCTTGACGATTAGATACATATGCATCACTCCTCGTACTTCCCAGTACACTGACAACGGTCCATCTTTCACCCCTTCAACCCCAAGCGGCTTTCGTACTCTCCACCTTGGTAAAATGTCAAGTCTTTCATGTTCTGCCAGCTTCCGATCTTTACCCACTCAACCCTCGTGAACTTCCTCACGAAATATTTGTTCAAGACGGTTCCGAATACGCCACTCCTAATTACGAACATTTTGCAACGACATCTACTCCATTGATAGAAGCCCCCAAGAAGAGGGGACGGCCGTCGAAGCGAGAAAAGATGAAAAAGGCCAAGGATGCACTCCGAGTTCTGGACAATTGGCTGGAGAATAACTCTTATACTTATCCGACTCAGGTCACTCCTGGTTATCTGACTTCTACTCCAGCACCGATAACTACGCATGTTCTATTATCACAACCACCGACAGCAACGCGCGACAGCTACCGGGCATACAAATCCAACCTCCTCGACTCCCTGATCCCTACCTCGGCCTCTCCAGAAAATACTGAAGGATTAAAGATGCTAGAGAGGGCTAACCTCGCTGTACTCCAGCGACTAAGAAAGATCGACGAGATGGCGGCCGAGAAAGGGCTAGAGGTTGGTGGTGAAGGAGGCGAAAGAACCGGACTTGGGCGGGTGGAGAGGGCTGTAGCGGAACTCGGTAGTCTTGGTCAACGAGGTGGTATCCTGGGTCTGTTGGAAGGGGGTGGAACGGGCGAAAAGTCTGGTCATGATTTGGATTAGATCGCCCGTACATAGGGTATCTTAGCCGTTACCTTAAGTAGCAGGAACTTTCCACTGGCAGTAAATATAATGTCTGTCACAGTAATTCCAGCGAAAACTAGCAAAGGAAACATCAGATTTATTGGTGCGTATCCAGTGGTTTATGCGAATAAGTATTGATGTTTCGCACTACAGATATTGGCGGTCGGTCCTTGATAACGTTCACCTTATCGTACTCGTATTGAAACTACAACTCAGTCAACTTGACCGATCCAGTGTTTAGAGGAAATTATCATGGCAGGAAAAGGCACGATGGTCAATCGTCTGCTGTCAACGCTCTCCGTCGGTCTGAACCTTCATTTCAGACGACTTTGAGGCCATGCTAGAGAGATCCCATGCTGCAGGAGTTAAATCTATGATTATAACAGGTGGAAGCCTACACGAATCACAACAGGCACTTCAACTCGCTCGGAAACATGGTGAGCTACTAGATCTTTCGCCGTATGATATCCATCTCATCTTCACGACTCTCAAGGGTTATATGCCACAGTTGGCTGCCATCCGACTCGTTCAACTGAATTTGATAAATACAAGGGGGGCCCACAGGCATATCTTCATGCTCTGGACAAACTAATTGAAGGCAACCTGGAAGGTAGTGGAAGAGTAGTGGCTGTTGGGGAATGCGGTTTAGGCCAGTTTATCTCACAACGGGCCTAGCATATCATTCAAATTCTACAGATTATGATCGGCTTCAACGCGCGCCCGCGATCGTGCAGCAGGAGCACTTTCGTACGTGTCTTCTATTTACTACCACTACGGCTTCTTTTCATTTGATTACAGGTTCACAGCTCGTCCTAGCAAAGAAATATCACCTCCCGCTCTTCCTACATTCTCGTGCCGCACACGCAGACTTTGTCAAAATCCTTCGTGAGGAAGGGTTTGGCGAAGACGGGGGCAAGACGGTGGGTGCGAGAGGAGGTGTTGTCCACAGCTTCACTGGCACTGTTACAGAAGCAACCGAGCTTGTGAGTTTTACAAGATATCACAGATTGAAGCTAGAAATTAAACGTCTGCATCAGATGAATATGGGATTCCACATAGGGTATTATCGTGGCCACTGTACGAATGCACCGCTGACAATTTCTTCTAGTGTAAACGGATGCTCTCTCAAAACAGAGGATAACTTGAAAGCTACTGCATCTATCCGGCCAGAGAAGATAATGCTGGAGACAGGTGACTATCCTTTCCATTTTTCGGAGATCCTAGTGAAGAATCGTGACCCCTCAGATGCCCCATGGTGTTCTATGACTTCAACTCATGCATCGAAACAACACCTGGACAGTCTCCCGCCCTCTCTGCGCGCGTTGTATTTCCCTCCAGGTACCAAACCTGAGAGTTTTGTTTATGGAAAACCTGTCAAGGGTCGGAACGAGCCAAGCGCTATTGGGGGAGTTGCTTGGGTTGTACACAAGCTGAATGCGGGCATTCCGTTAGAAAAGGTGACTGAAAAGGCTTGGAAGAATACAGTAGAAGTTTTCAGACTAGATGAGATGGCGTAAGCCTGGCCAGAGTAGTCTGTTCCGCTGCAATGGATCATCACAAGTCACCAACGCTAAGCGCTGAGCGGTCGTAATATTTATTGTGGTAATCCTTGATATCTATCCGTTCATTCGACCACGCCCTACATCCTCTCCAATGGTTTCACACTCAACAATCGCATGGCAGCCGCAAGCACGTCCCTGGCACAGAGATACAACCACAACCTTGCTCTCGCCTTCTCTACGTCCTCCTCACCCTTCACCACAACTGTCTCCCACGCGCTTGAGATCGCATGACTCAGTCTGAACGCAAATGTCACAACCCCACTGGGCTCGTGTGTGTTTAGTGCGACTTTTACGACATCGGGGTATGATCCGAGGAGAAAAACAATTTCACGCGCTTGGGGCGAGTCTGAGAGCGAGCTAGTGTCGATCAACGAAAGTTCGGGAAGGGGGAGAAGTTGTGGGTTTTTGCGCGAGATGGAAGCAAGGCGGACATGAGCGTATTGAAGGTAAGGACCTGTATCACCTTCAAAAGATTTCATGCGATCCCAGTTGAATGTGTAGTTGTTGATCCTAGACATGCCATCGATATTGGTTCTCCAACGAGCAGTGGGGACCTACCTTTTGGCAGACATATCTTGAATCTTAACCCCCGTGATTCCAATCTCCCTACTAACTTCCTCAGGATCCTCGACTGCGTTATACTTATCCTCGTTCTTCCGCATTTGATCATGCATGACCTGCGCCGCCTCTTTGATGATCTGATCCAAAAACACTACCGTCCCCTTACGCGTGCTCATACCCAGAACGAGTCCGTAGTTCACGTGTTGGAGGCTGTCGGCCCAAGGGAAGTCCATCAATTTAAGGACCTTGAAAAATTGGGCTAAATGCAAATCTTGTGCACACGCAACGACGTAAATCATTTTGTCAAACTTGTACTTTTCGTACCGTTCTATCGCGCCGCCAATGTCGCGAGTTAAGTAGATTGAGGTCCCGTCTGTCATACAAGTAAATTAACGACGCCGATTGGGAAAGCGCGATCATACCTTTTTTCCTCAGGACGGCCTTCCCCAACTTCCACTTCTCTAAATCCACCAGCTTGGCCCCATCGACGTCACTGATTAAGCCCAGCTCATCCAACCTTGACAGTGCCTTGTCCTGCCATTCCTTACCCACCATACTCTCTCCCGTGTATACGTCAAATTTCACGTTCAGCTCAGCATACTGTTCCTCGTATTTCTTGACGCTGAGCTCTCGCCAAACGCGCCAGTTGACAAGAGCGGACTCATCCCCGTCTTCCATCCGCTTAAACCACTTTGCTGCTTCGACTTTTACGGATGGATCACCTTCGGCGTTTTTGTTGACTTGAACATAGACATCAAAGAGGTGCTTGATGGGATCCCTTTCAAGCTCGGCTTGTGAACCATATTTTTCGAATCCTGTTGCAATCATTCCGAACTGTATGCATCGTTAGCGGTCCATACTTTACAAAGGCTGTCAACACACCTGAGTGCCCCAATCTCCCAAGTAATTCATCGAAACTACTTCCCACCCACAAGCTTTATAAACATTTGCCAAAAATGCGCCGATAATTGTACTGCGAAGATGTCCCACATGGAATGACTTGGCGATGTTTGGTGACGAGTATTCGATGATGACCTTTTTTCCTGCTCCAGATGTGTTCGTCCCGTATGACGGTGGTGAGGCATTCGTAAGGGTATGCACTTGTGTCAGAACATGCCTGATAAGCGTAGGGGTGTGCAATTGGAAGTGCAAGAAAGCTTTGTCCTGTGTAACGGAGGAGACATATGCGTCCGGAGTAAACTGTAATGTTAAAGGCGATGAGAAAAATAGAACTTTGAAGCAATAGAACTAAGCTCACAGTTTTGACGACTTTATTGGCGTGGTCATCCACATTGCCAGGTAAGCGAAATCGTGGTAAGGCGACTGTAAAATCGACGCCCTTCTTCCCATAACTCACACCCGTATATGCCTGTTCGAGAGTTAACGAAGGGAGCGCGTCCGAAACGTGTTTTGCGATGGCTATTCTGAATGAATCAAGGACGCAAGACGATGGGTCTGTACCAGAAACATCGGGTAAATGGGGTAGTGACGACGCCATCCTCCTATAAGATAACAGGCAAAGCGAAAGACGCTGGAATAATCTGATTTCAGGCCGGAAGAAAGCCAGCGGTCATGAATCTGATAAGACTTAAGTACTTTTGGATTCGAGTCATGACTCGGCGCGTTCCAGCGCCCTTCGTCATGGCGATGAGTTCAGCATGGCACTCGCCAGCACTCCTTGCGCTGTCTGCGCTGGGGTTAATCTGGTACTTTGCTTTGTGGGCTGTTGGACTGTTGGGCTGCCTTACTGCGTACATCTTTTTTATTTTATTTTATTTTTACATGCTCATGTTGAAAATATAAACTGTAGTCGCAGACGGTACAGACTTCGTCCACGATCCCCTCTGTCGTCCGCACCGTCAGCATCAGTACCCGGCGTATCGATTCTACGACCGCTGAAAGGCTTAGATCATAACTTGTACGAAAACCTCGAATCAACGTTTATTCAGGAATACTCGAATTATGAAATTATACTCTCGGTTGCCGACGAAGATGATCAATCACTGTCTGTGGTTAGGGATTTACTTTCGAAGTATCCGGGTGTTAATGCCAAAGTTGTCGTGGGTACGAGTCAAAGCCTTTCTGATAGACATAGTGCTCACAATTATCAGGGGAAGAGATTGTAGGAACTAATCCTAAAGTAAACAATCTCGTCCGTTCATACCGCGAAGCTGCCAATGATATATTATGGGTGATTGATTCAAACGTCATGGCAGCTCCGGGGACTCTGGCCCGCTCTGTCGACGTCCTGGTAGGCCCAGCATCCACCACACCTAAACGGATCGGTCTCGTGCATCATGTTCCATTCGCATTCGCCAGCGAATCAGAACTGGGATCCAAAATAGAGGAAATCTTCATGAACACCAACCATGCAAAAATGTATCTTGCCATCAACACTGTCGCCATCGAATCATGCGTTGTAGGTAAATCAAACCTGTATCGACGCTCGGACATTGAGCGTGTGAACGGATCCCTAAAACCAACTACTGGGGAGGATGCAAGTCAGTCGGGTGAATACGGTTTGCCCGCCTTTGGCCGATTCTTAGCGGAGGACAACATGATTGCTAGTGCGTTATGGCATGAACTCGGTTTGCGTCATGACCTCTCCTGCGACGTGGCCCGAAACATTATAGGGAAAATGTCATTTTCAGACTATGTCTGGCGACGCGTACGCTGGATTCGTGTTCGCAAGCACATGGTTTTTATCGCAACTGTCTTAGAGCCCCTCACAGAATGCATAATGCTCTCCGTCATGGGATCGGCCAGTCTCAAGCATATCTTCGGACTTCCTCCGTGGATATTTTTCATTGCACACTTTTCACTCTGGTTAATGGTGGACTTGGACGTATATACCTCTCTCGCAGGCCACCCTGTGCCGCCCTGTCAGCGCTGGAGGTTCATTGGTGCATGGGCTGCTCGAGAAGTTTTGGCGTTACCGATTTGGATTTTGGCAATGTGTGGTAATGGGGTTTCTTGGAGGGGCAGGTCGTATCAAGTCCTTCGCAACGGGGAAGTCAAGAGAGCGTCCGGCGGGATTGCTTGGTTTAGATGTGGCAGGAGGGACAGTCCAAAGGATACTTATGAACAACTTGATACGGATGCCTACTAGATATAATATGAACTGTCGAGTATTGAAACTACGTCACACAATATTAATTTAAGGGCTCATAAAGTAAAGTAATAAGTAATAACGTAAACCTGTCTGTCGAGTATCTATCTTCTACACCTTTCCTTGGCGGACATAGCTGGCTCAGCCTCCAACCGACGTAACCTCATTAAAATCTTGACATTGTGAACCATCACCACCTCTTCGAAGAACTGATTTGTCCAATCTTCCGCCGTACAAGACTCCAGAGCCGACGGTCGTAAGTGCATATGACGTCCCTCGCAAGTGACCTTGAGGAGGGTAGACTTATGAGACAAAGTATGTCCGGAGTTCTCTCGATTCTCTCTGACATGTTTCTGACGCTGGTTGGAGAACCAATTCTTGACCTGGCGGTACTCACTAGGGAGGTGGTCAGACAGGGATGCATAAATGACAAGAGGGTACGAACCGGTCAATAAGTACAGATACCAAGGAGAGCCAAGCCTCGTCAGGATAGGGTGTTATCTCGTTGAATACCATAAGCATTACAAGTCGTTGCTGCTCTGTCGCAGCTGTGTTCCCTGTTGACTGGATTTTGAGTGCTCGCCTCTTGATCTCTCGGATCTTCATGTGGCGATCGCATGAACTTTTGGAAGCTGCAGCGCTGAGCAATGCTGTCTTGCGAGTCTTTTTCGGATTGGACTGCGAATCGAAAGGGGAGTGTGAATTACTAGAAGATCGAAGTGGTTGACAAGAGGAGGTTGGAGATAAATCGAAGTCTCCCGAAATTTTTGAGTTAGCTGCCGAAGAACAAGACGGTCCAGCCGTAATGTCAAGTGACTCTATCTTATGCATAACAGCTGCAGTGGATGATGGCCTTAGCTTGCCATGTAGCAACGAAATATCAGCAATTAAGCAGAGACCTTCGACAGCATCGGCGATTTTATTTGCGCTGGCAGACCGTGTGAGCATCGCAAGGTTATTGAGCCGCCTGGATAACGTGAGAGCTGAGGATGCGACTAGCGCTTTTAGAGCTATAGTATAGACAGTTTAACGAATATTCCTTGATGTATCTGTCTTATATACAAAAAATAGGCTGTGGCAAGGCCACGATTTAATTGTGAAGGCGGAGACACATACCTATTGTCTCGCCACTGCTAGCCACACAAACGACAAAGTGTCCTATCCTCGCATATGCATATCAGAAGCAAGACAATGAAGTTACCGAGCTACATCAAACTCAGTATAATAAACAAGCCTGACCCTTGGAGACCGCCGACAGGTGGAACAGGCCAAAGCTTTTGCCTAATATACCCAAACAACCGCTTTTGAAATTATTCCCAAACTCGAAGTTTCGTATTGTTTCGTTGACAGGCGACAACACCCGCCTTGATCGCTATCGTATGGCTGACAACAACAATCCAAATTCTGTGCGACAACGGATCATATCTTCAGTCTTTTCTAGGCGTAACGCGCTAGGTAATCTAGAGGAGACGTACGTCGGTCATATCAAGATCTGGGAGGATGCCGGCGCAGAAGGTGGCGGAATGAAACCACGATACATTTTACTTTCGCGTACGTGTTGGTCTCAATCGTGAGGACTAATAACGTGATACTGCGTCGGTGCAGAGGCTAGTAATGGGACTGGTCTCATTCATAAGTCCAAGTTGAACACAAACGGCACATTTTCTGTCGGAAAGACTTGGCAGTTGGCTGAACTGCGTGCACTCCAAGTAGTAAATGTGCGTAATCGAGGGGGTCATCAACTTTTGTTGGCTGTATCTGACTGCTGTTTACGAAACAGTCTCTCGCTTTTAATATCACGTTATCAAGAACCTACAAATGGCAAACTGAGAATACATCAGATCAAGCCAACTTTCTCGCTGTTATTGTCAGATTATTCCGTACTGTAACTGCAGGTGCAGCGCCCCTGCAATTGGAAGGACTTCCAGATCCGGACGCAGCGCCATGTATGTCAATTGAATTTGTCACGTCCTTTCACAGTGTTTAAACACTGGTGCGATAGCGGGAATTTTTCGAGAAGACGAGAGTTCAAGAGCCCCAACACCGCCTGGTGGCCCACCTCCGACAACCCCTCGACGCCTCGGTGGAAATCTGCGACCCATAACACCTTCCCAAAGTGATCATGAACTCACTCAAAATCACAACTCACCGACTCGTTCTGCTTCCCGTTCAGGCTTTCCTTCTCGCCCGGCATCTCCCGCGAATTCTACTAGAGGTCATTCATCGTCCTCCCGCCCTAAGGACCCTGCTTTATCGTTTAACCAACCTGCCTCTCCCGCGTCTCAATCTAGCCTACGGCCTAGACAGGGCCGACACAACGCAGCATCAACGACTAGCTTAACGCCATCCATTAATCTGCCACCCCCATCCATTAATATTGCCAACCAAGCTCTTTCTCCGTCGATGGAAAATGGCCAGAGATCTGGTATCCGTCCCTCTCTGGAAGTACCCTCACCTTCTATTTTTTCACCATCTGGCATGTCGTTGTATTCTCCAGATACACCTCGGGCACGGGCACCTTCCCCTGCGCTGTCCGTAGGGTCTCGCAGACCGCCATCTCGTAGTGTAACACCTGCAGTTGCTGATGCTCCCCAACCCCGTCGTGACCACAATGCTCGCGTTTCGTTCTTTGATCCAGCAAACCAAGCGACCCTTGATCGCCTTATATCTGGTGCCTCTGGTAGTCAGAATGACACTGAAGTCGAGGAAGAAAGTACACAAGCGACTATGGCTAACGTGGAGGAAATGCTGGAGGGATACGAATGGGCGAGCGAAGAAGTCATTGGTAGGAAAGCGTCAAGAGGTGCTGCAGATCTCATCGAGGCACGGCTGTTAGACGAGTTGACGGCTCTCGAAAAGGTCGTGTTTTTCCTGTAATTGGGGTGAGCAGTAGTTCTGACCTGGGAGGTCATTAAAATTTTTTCAGGCCAACATCCATTCATTCCTCGAATCCGACGATCGTATAGGCATAGTTCTGAAATATCTAGACGAAGCCGTCTCTGAATTAGACAACATGGATAGTCTCGTCTCATCGTACAAGATTCATCTTAACGTAGGTTGCTTTGAATTCCTTTTGTGCAACCGCTTCTAAATTGGGATTTTAGGCTGTCAGCGACGACATTTCGTACATCCAGTCCCAGAATCGGGGCCTGCAAGTTCAGACACAAAACCAGCTGGTTCTTTTGAACGAACTGGAAAAACTTCTTGTAATTCTAACTCCATGTCTTGAACACCCCTGCTTACACTTGTTATTTACCAGCAAACTGTGCACGTTGACCGAGATGCCTTGATGGTCCTTACCCAAGAGTCACTTGAGAAGGCGAGCAGTATTTCGAAGCTGGAAGAGGCTGCGACGGAACTGTACAAAGCGCTACAGGCCGGTCGGGAAACAGGTGCGTTTAATCAAATATTCGTCATTTGTTGCTATTAAGATACGGTGATAAGATATGGCGGCTACCATGGAAAGACTCGAAGAATATAGAACTCACAATGCTCAGTTCTGCAAGCGAATATTCGACTTCTTGTCTATCATGTTCACGGCACGAGTGAGCTAAATGATCATGTCATCGTCATGTTGCTGACCATAATTGACTGTTATGTTCTAGGCCAAAATGCTACTAGGTGATAATGATGGCATTTCAAATAAAGACGGAGGACGACAGGCGTCGATAATTCAGCATCAGGAGATGGAGCAGTATCTTGGACGGTATGCGGCTCTGATTCTTTACCTGAAGGAGATGGACGAGAGTGTCTATGCCAAGTTATGCGCCGTGAGTGGTTATGGCGCAAAGCCGATGTATGTACGTCTGATGTTTTACAAATCCAGGCATATTTCTCTGCAACCAGCGAGCTCCATGCTCAGCAGATTAAAGGGCTATTGCCCATCTATTCTCACCTCGTTAAGAAGGCTCCCGATGATGACCATGAGCAAAGTCAGACAAACCGTAATGTGCATTTATTGTAGCTGACATGAGTGTCCAACGTGCAGATTTTGGTCCAACGCCGATAACGAGTGGCTTCAAATCACCTGGCGGTGGTATCCGTCGTGCAGGCACGATTATACGGTCTCCTATGGATGGCCGAAGAGACAGGGACAAAGATAAATATTCTGATGGTGATATGCGAACAGCATCCGAGGCAAGTCCGTCCGTCCATCCCATTCGTCCCTTGTAACGCATAAGCTCTCGAAGGTCTTCGGTCTTGTTTTGGAACAGATTGCTCCACAGATATATCGCGAAGATGATTTCATAACGGATTTTCTCCAGATCAATGACGCTGCTCTCACGTTTGCGGATTACATGGGCCTTGACAACTACTTTCGGCGACAAGCTGCAAGAGCTGCTGGCTTGAGTCAATCGACTATAAAGCTTGTTCGTGGCGCCTTGGATCTCATTTTCGGGTTTCTTCCCTCCGAGCTAAAGACCTGGCTTGACAACGCATTAGCTAAGGATAACATGTAAGTGCCTTGTTCACGTCGACGTCTAGTAGTTGCTCACTTTTCGCGCGTTGCGTCAGGCAAATAATCGGCATCATCGCTTGCTTGGAGCGATTTCTAGCTGACGCCGAAGAACGCGGTAACATTTTCTTATTGCGATTGTTAGAGAAACAGCACATGCGTCTAAAGGGCTTATTTGATCGACATATAGTGAGCTTTCATATTTAAACTTCAGTGGATGAATCTGAACATCCCGTCAGATTGAGCAGATCAATGGCGTCGAACGGACCAAACTGACAAGCAAGAAACGAAAAGGGGTGGCTCACTTCGTGAAATATTTCCCACTTTATATCGGTCGCGTGGAGAGTCAACTCGTTGGCGCAGACGGGCTTGAAATCAGAGCCAGTGTTGATCTAGCCTATGAGAAAATCGTCAACACTATGTTTGAGTCTCTGAAACAGATGGCTAAATTGGACGGGGAAGGAGAAGATAAGGGCCAACTAAACTATCACGTCATAATGATAGGTACGTTTTTGCCTTCCAGCAATCGAATTTGCACTTATCAGGCGGCAGAGAATATGCATCACTTCGTCGCTGAAACCGCACAATTGGAGATTACATCTGTGGCTGTCTTCTTGAAGCAAGCAGAACGTATATATGACGAAAACCTAACTGCCTACGTAAAGATCGTGCTCAGGCGGCCTTTCACCAAGATTCTGGTAGCTACCACTCTATTTGGTTGCTCTCAGCTAATGTGAATACTCAATCCTAGGATTACTTTGAAGGTGTGGAGCGGTTATTGAAGACAACCGCGCCCACCGAGGTCGCCAATAATATCACATACAACAAATCAGCGCTAAAGAAAGTGGTCAAAGAGTATAACGCCAAGGACATCCGCAAGCATGCGGATGTGCTCTTTAAACGCGTCGAGAAACACTTTACAGAGGCTTCTGAGAAAACTACGACAGAGGAGAGTGGTGGTATAGCGCCTGGAACCGTCATGGTAGGCGTTTGGAAGGCGTGTGAGGAGGAACTGTTGAGGATCACGGAATTATTTTCGAAGCGAATTTCTCAGTGCTATGCGGACAGCGGTGTATCATTGGACTATACAGTCGGGGATGTCGAGACGGCATTCCGGCGCCATCGAGTTGGAGGCTGATACGATTTGTAGCCTTTATCCAAATCATTTATATTTACTCAAAGAAGGCGCGAACAACTACGGCCTGTTTTTAGGGGAACAAAAATCAAGACGATAACTGATATCATTGACGAGATCCGTTAGGTTCTGGATGAGGGTTGAAGTAGCCGGAGTCAGTGTTATACGGTTGAGGACTTCTTCGCTCGACAGAAGGCGTATTGTATAGTTGGGATGAAGTGGCAGATGCTGAGCTTGTAGGAGTGGGGGTGGTATCACGGGGAGTAGTTTGCCCGGTTGGCTGTAATACGCTCATTATAGAGGGAGCGTAGGCCTCCCAAAGTCCCATAAGGGAGCCTATGGACAAACTAGGGGCCTGAACTGGTGTAGCAGGGCGTTGCCCAGAGGCGGGCCTTTTATTCAGGAGACTCCAGGCGACCTCCCAAAGGGTAGTAAAACGAGCTTGAGCAAAGCTGAGTATGTTCTGTTGAGCAGAAACAATGCCAGCATCTAAATCTGACTCGTTCTTGACGAAGAAAGGCCGGAGATATGAGTTGTACATGTATGTAGAACCCTGACAGATAAACTTGTCAGAAAAATTTGGGAGAAATACCGAAGAAACTGACTTGTGTCTGGGGGAGAGAAAGGAAGAGCAAGAACACGGTTTTCACCTCCCAGTAGAAGGGCAACCTGAGATCACAAGACATAAACAATAGTACTGTTGAAAATGAAATGAATTTACCAGCTAACTAGCCACTCGGCGACATATTCAAAGGCGACGAAAGCACCAATGACAGTCCAGTACATTGCCCATCTCTCTAAATCTGGCTCGGAAAGGGGGCGGTGTGAAAGGGCTTTGAAAGTGGCATAGCAAGGAAGGAGAAAGGCGAACCAAGCACTGAAACGATTCTATGAGAAAATTAGGACTGAAAAAGCCAAATATTATTACTGACCTGAGGATTTGAGAGATGAACGAGACCAACATGGTATTATGTAAGTACTACTACCACCGTGACAGTCTGTGGTAAAATCTGATAAAATATCTGATCATCGTGCCTTTCGTCCAAATGCGAACGGATAATAGTACTCATGAACGGATAATAGTACACATGAACGGATAATAGTCTCATGAACGGATAATAGTACTTTCCACTATTGATCCGTCATTCAAAACGTCAAATACAACTTTTTTTTTTTTTTTTTGGAATCCAGGAAATTTTTTTTTACTTTGGTTCCATCTAACCCTAACCCTACCGATCAGTTCTGGATCAACTCGTGCCCGCACAACTCGAACTCGTTCCTAGACGTTGTCCGTGAACCATGGATACAGGAAATGGTATCGGTCCAGTCGTCAAGAAACAGGACGATGGTGCGGATGATTCAAAGGGCGGCGAGAAACGTGACGTTAAACCGGTCAAGACTTTAAACAGAGTACCTCGTACGTTCCTTCTTCTCTGGTGTGTCAATGTATTCATTGATCTTCGGTCGTAGGTGCTTGCGTGAGCCCTATCGTCACATCAATTAAATAATTGCTCACAACGCATTTCTTTTTCCAAGAATGCCTGCAGAAAACAGAAGATGAGATGCGAGGGCGCAGATAACCCTCCTTGTCGCCGCTGCCGTCATGCTGGCCTAGAGTGCCTATTTGAAAAACCGTCTAGGGAAGCTACTTTGACAGGAGAGGCCGGCTTGGAGTGAGTAAACCACCAAATAACCCGCTCTACCTCTTTTGATCCCACGCTTGCTTCAGACGCATCCGAAGCCTCGAGGCTCACGTAGCGGACATACGTGTCTCCCAGGCTTCTATACAGAATGCGCTTGCTGAGATTATCGGTCATCTGAGAGGAGGTGGCACTTTTCACCGTTCGCCAACATCATATCATCACCCATCCTTCCACCAGTCTCCCAGCCTCCAATCTATTTCTCCATCGATGTCCACCCCTCCCTCAGGCTCTGGTACGCATATGAACGACATCCAATCAGCTCCCGGAGGTTCCAACGCATATACTACATCACATGGTCTACCCCCAATTATGAATCAGCCTCAGTCGCATCATTCTCGTGGTCAACCGTCAAATTCGGTTTACCGGAGCCCTTCTTCATCTTCTGCGAACCCTGGCGTTCCCGATTATCACCCCCCTCAACTTCCGCCCTCGTACGCGAATTATGCCCCAGTGGCACAGGGATACCCCATTAGCAACTCTCAAGGGCCGGTCCTTCCACCATTTTCAAGTATTCAAACCATGGGGCCTCCAGGTTCACAACAGGGCAATACATCCTCTGTTCGATACCATCCTGGAGATAACGGACAGTCCCAAAGACAAGTGCCGAGACATCACGTCGTGCCTAGTAGCGCCGGCTCGAAGAGACATGCACCTGGATCGTCAAATGTCACGAGCGCTGATTCATCAGATTTCGAAGACGAAGAAAATGGTGAACTTCCCGCTTCGGGTCTCCTTGCACCCTGGGAAGTTCTAAGAGGTTTGGCCGATGTTGCGATTGAGCGAGCTGCAAAGGCACGTCTGTGTGAATGGAGTCCAGCCCTCAGATTTTTAATCTTCTTTTCTTAATTACTAGGAGAACGGGGAAGGCAGTAGCGAGCCACAAAGTCGGGCAAGGACACCTTCCTCTGACCGGCCTTCAAAGCGGAGAAAGTTCCGTCACAAACCACCACGAACCTTCCCAGATGGCAAGTGCTTAATTGACCCTTAGTGATCATTCGTAACAGTCGTTTCATTGGACATCAGTCGTTACCAAGGACATCATAACAGATGATGATGCACGGGAGTTATTCAGAATGTTAGTTCTTGCTTTTCGCATCAATCCTAGCCCTGATGTCTGTTCCCCTAGCTTCTATCATGGTTGTTCCACATTTCTACCAGTGTTCGACTCCAACACTGATACTTATGAGGCTCTTCATGAACGCTCTCCATTCGCCGTTGACTGCATATGTATGGTGGCTGCTCGAGTGCGGGACGGTGGTGGTATGCTTGAATTTCTCTAATGGTTCATAGCAATTTTTGATGGTTCACCACAGGAAAGGCCAGTGAAATTTACACTAAATGTCTAGAAGAAGTACAGGCTATCTCATGTGCAACGTTGTTCTCGCCTGTCACTCGCCACGAGGCAGTCCAAGCAATGAGTAAGCTACTCGCTTGTGCCGAGTCGCAAATTACCCACTCACCTTCTTATAGTACTTGTTTCCGGTTGGTCCGACAACGGATGGCTTAGTGGCGGCCATGCCGTCCGCATGGCAATGGAACTATGTGAGATCTTAATTCGGTTTGACAGATGTCTCAGTCTCTTCGAGCGCTTAGGCCCATTTCGTTCTCTCTATATCTTGTTTTTCTATTTAGGTAAACAGGTGTTGACCCATGTATTCTTTCATTTTCAGCTATGCACAAGGCGTGGCCGAAGCTTCTTAAGCGCATGAAGGCTAACAAAGCCTCCGATTCTGATCGAGAACTAGTGGTCGCATCACGCATTTGGTTCTGTCTCTATCTTTTTGAACATCAGTACGTCTGCTATCCACTCTACCATTCCCCCCCGTTTCTGATTATGTCACAGACTTTCATATGGTACTGGTCGACCGGCTATTCTTAAAGATGACGAAAGCATCTGGCAATGTCGCCTCCTTCTACAGCATCCGTTGGCAATCGAGGACGATATGCGACTTGTGTCTACGGTGGAACTGATGGCTATCCGCGAAAGGGTTAATAACACTCTATCGCCTTTCGATCGACCCGTCGTAGAGGAGACATTCCGGATTATCCAAGAGGCGAGTATGGAATTCCGTACCTGGTATGCGACCTGGGATCACGCATTTTCCCAGAAGTACGAGGATGCAGGTATGATATAAAACATCATGGAGAAGTACTGCTGACTGTCACTCGCTGACCATCGTCTACAGCGTTTTACAGGCAGAGTCTACAAATCCAGCATGTTCACGCTGAGCTTTTTCACAACGCCACAGCTTTGAGGGAAATACACGGGTTAGAGGATGTTCAGAAAATGCCTCCTGCACAGAGACAACTGGCCGTTAGATCGATTCAGATAGCCCGGCAAGGCTTGGAGATTACAGTGAACTCACCTGCGTATAGAGAGGGAATGAAATATGGTATGTTAAATCGCTTGCTTTTATGGGAATTAATTTTATTTTTGCTATTTTAAGCCGTACACTATACACATGCAACGGCTACTTTTGCCGCGTCTTTCTTGCTCCGGTTGGCGCGCCTTTTGTGAGTGTCATCTTGATTCAGTGCAGATATTCGATTAAGGACGTTGTCGTAAAGCCCTGAGGAGTGTAGCATGCACGATATTAGAGGCCAGGTTGAACGTCTTGCGCAACTCATGGTAGAGAGTATGTGTGTTTCGGCTTGCGCGACCGTGTCATTTGGTTTACCTGCCATTGCCAGTCCCGGGCAAACGATATGCGTTGACGCTGCAACTCATGTTAAAGAGAGGGAAGAAACGAAAGGCTGCAAACGCTGCTCGCTCACCAAAAGTTACCCGCGAACCTCATCGTCCCATCCCAATGGCCGTAGACTCTTCATCAAATGTGGCGATCAATCACCCCCGGACCGTGGAAACATTCTCACCCACGTATGATACCACCTTTTCAAGCCCCGAGACTTCAATGCACGCTGCGCACGCGTCTGTGCCGTTGCAAGATGCAGAACATATATGGCGAGGGTTCGAAATGACATCCAACGAGCAACTCCCAGTCTGGCTATCAGACCAGAGTCTTGGTGGTCATTCCTTTTCACAAAATGGCATGGATGCCTTCTTATTGCCGACCGATTATCTGCCACCTGCTCCTCAGATCTGGTAAGATACCGGCTGGGCGTCTGTTTTGTCTCGGGCTGGTCTTTTTTCTCTTTTTTTTTCGCGCTAAATAAGTTGAATGGTTCAGTCAATACATGTACGAAATGTAACTTGGGACGGTATGTACGAATATCTTGTTTGTACTGGGATTATTTTATAATAATTTGTTGTACAACAAATATATATTTAAATATTTTAAATATTTCAAGTTCCGCGAACACTCCGCGTTCAACTTACCGCCACTTCAAGTTCAAGTTGGTATGGATTCTCGTTTCGCGAACGCTGCTTTGCAATCAGCCTCATCCAAGCAACACCCTGAGTACGACGCAAGCTTCGATACACAGGATCTGTTTAAGCGACACTCTCAAGTAGCATTTCGGAATCGCGTTGATGCTCCAGGCTCTTTGGGCGACAGCACAAACCCATTTCTAGACATGGCCAGGCAACCGCTCCATAATCGCAAAGGTAACAGCTCTGACTATGGAAACTATGACATTTACGACCCTTCCGGGGAAAGCTCGCTCAAGCCCAACACCTCCTTCAATACGCTTGAGGAAGGAAACCCGTCTGGACCCCCTGTTCCGACCAGACAAGCTTTCCAACCGTCTGATGTGAAAAGGACAAGTTTTTTCGGCCCCCTATCTTGTCTGGTGGGCAAGCACCGTGATTCCGTGATTCCCATCCTGGACGATGGAGAGCCTCAAACTGGCAAGCAGTCTATCTTTCCACAAGGACCTAAGCGACGACTATCGATCATCCGACATGTGGAAGGTATGTATATGCCATCCCTTGAAGCGTCATTTGTTACATACATGGAAATCCTTTAGGTTTGGATCAACGACGAAATTTTGTTCTCAAGCTCGCAAAAGCCCTACTGTCTTACGGAGCACCATCGCACCGGATCGAATCACAACTAGCGGCGGCTTCGAAGATTCTGGATACTCAAGCTAATTTCGTACATATTCCGAACATCATAATCGTGACGTTTGGCAATGGCGGAACTAGGACTGTGCGAACTCATTTTGTCAGAGCTGGAGGTCGGATCGCGTTGACCTCGCTACACAAAGTGCATTTAATTTATCGCGACGTTCTTCATGACAAGATGGGGGCCGAAGCAGGCACAGAAGCCCTCAAAACGTTGTTACGTGCACCTCCCATCTACCCACTTATTGTCAGGTGTGCTCTTGCGTTCGTTTGCGCATCAATTATCTGCGTCCTTGCATTCGGTGGATCTTTGGTAGATATGTGGGTAAGTGGGGCTTGCGCTTGTGTTCTCCAATACCTGGGTTTGAATGCCGCCGCCAAAAGTTCTATGTATGCCAACGTCTACGAGTGCGTCTCCATTGTCAATGACTTTCCCTTTCACGACTCAAGAACATGACGAATCAGGATTTCTATCTCTATCATCGTATCGTTTGCCGCAAGAGGATTAAGTACCATTCCTGGCCACTTATTCTGCTACAGCGCCATCTCTTCAGCGGGTGTCGTGCTGATACTGCCCGGCTTCACCGTCCGTGAGGGTCGACTTTTCATCGTCTCACTTAACTCAATCTACTTACGCGCGAACATAGTCATCAGCGCCCTAGAGCTGACATCAAGAAACATATTTTGTGGCTCGGTCAGGATTGTCTACGCAATCATATACACTCTATTTCTGGTAAGTAACCAGTCACACCTATGCTGGAGTAGGGCACTGAGCGCGAGTACATCAAGGGTTTTGGTTTAACAATTGGCTCCGATTTTTATCTTGTTCTGGATCCTCGTGCTCGCCGAGCATATTACAAGAGCCCCATCCCTAAGGACTTGGAAATGTCGCATGGTTATTTTACCATGGCGAACAGCACGTTATCTTCCTCGCCAGTGACGGGCACCCTCGGTATCGGAAATGCTATCTCGTATGAAATGCAGCATGTCATCAAAGGTATGCCACTTTAATCTTGATGTCCTGGGTGCTCATGTGTGCTTGAGGTTGCTTCCGTGACCCCAATTGGCCTTGGTACAGGCAGCCCTTGCCCTGGTGGACACTATTCTTCCTTGTCCCGATTTATTCGATATGTTCATCTCTATCCAATCTTCAATCTTTCCGAAGCTGGCAACTTCCTGTGATGGTGGTGTTCTCATGTTGTTCTTACGCAGCCAACAGAGGGGCTAGCGTTGTGCTACCGGGTCGAACAGATATCGTATCGGCTGCCGGCGCCTTGGTTATTGGTTCCCTCGGTAACGTGTACTCGCGGGTCGTTCGTGGGACTGCCTTCACCTCGATGGTCACAGGTGTCCTATTCTTGGTACCAGTAGGTGTTGTTGGTGTTTATTGGCGCATCTCATACCTCTTATATCTCCTAGTCTGGCATTGCTCAAGGCGGTGGCTTGACACAGGCATATCGCACTTCAGCTGAACAATATTCTAGTGGCTTCTCTTTGGCTCTTCGTATGATCTCAGTCGCATGTGGAGTGACGATTGGGTTATTTGTCAGTCAAGTCCTTGTGTACGCGTTAGGAAGCCGCAAGAATGCAGCTCACTTCGCTTTTTGAATAATGATTATGTATGCAGGATTGTGGATTGTATAATATCACAGTGTATGTATGTCCAAATAGCCGCAAGATAGAAATATTTATGTAATCTACACTCACCCGAACAGTTGATTCAGTTCCTCCATCCGCCGCTGCAACATCTCAGCTTTACTGAAGTTTTGACCGAGGGTCATGTTGGCCAGTTCAGTTTTCTTTCTCTGAACTTCGAGAAGGCGGGCTTCGATGGAGTTCTCAATGATAAGTTTGACAGTTGTCACTGGTCGGGTTTGTCCAAGACGATGCTATAGCAGCTCATTAATGTTTACTTCAGTAACATGAGAGAAAAACAAACTATTCGGTCCACGGCTTGGTTCTCCACCGCAGGGTTCCTGTAAACATTTCAGCATGGCGGCACTGTGAACAACAGCAATACTCGCCAGTAAGGATCCATCAAATACACACGTTGAGCAGCTGTAAGATTCAAACCAACGCCACCGGCTTTCAGGCTAACTAAAAGGACTTCGCATCCAGGATCATGCTTCAGAGCTTCCATAGCTCGTGTTCGGTCATCACGCTTCATCGTGCCATCGAGCCTGTCATAGCGAATACCAGCGGCCTCTAGGGCATCTTCGATCCTTGATTCAAGAGCAACGTGAGTCCGAGCTTATAAAGGGCTGTATTAAAACTGACTTGTCTAGCATGCTGGTCCACTGGGAGCTATAACCACAACGTGCATCAGGCACAATATTATCAGTTGCAGATGGTGGCTTACAAAACAACGGTCTTGACAATGCCGTCATCCAGTGTGTTGCCCTGGTCATCGACCATCTGCACTTCAATAGACTCTGGATCGTAGTTTCCTGAACAGGGATTTGCCCTAGAGAACTGAACCAGGTCGCCCAAAAGGGCCTTGACCTTAGTTGAGGGATGGAAATTCTCCAACGATATTCCTTTTTGTCGCTTTTCTCGCTTAATAGGTTTCTTCTTGTCAAGAGGCGCATCAATTTTGACCTCTACAGCATCGGCGGGGCAAAGTCCGGTTTGGCACGCTGAACACGACCGTCGCACATCAGGCGACACATTCGGCCATCCTGGACATATGCAATTGCGATAGCACTCGATACAGAACAAATGCTGACAGCGAGTCAAGACAGGATGTGGTGTGTAAGGACTACTAGCTCGAGTTGGTGCGCGTGAGTTGGGGTTCTTGGATTTCCGTCCCCGCTTTGGCGCTGATGGGCCATCCGAATCCATAAGATTTCCGTCCGCTTGCACAGAATCAGTTGCACAACAAAGCTCAGCGCCGCACTCCACGCATTGCGTTGTGGCCGACTCGCGTAGGAGAGCAAATATAGCCGATGCCCTATTCGCGTTGATGCCTTCTTTCGCAATCGCAGCCACGATATCTTCATAAGAAGCGGTCGAGTCTTGGCATTGTCCGTCAACTGCCAGTCCCTTGCCTTGTACAAGTTCGAAGTGATCGCAGATTTGTCGGAGGCGAAGAATCTTCTGAAGTATTCCGACGTAATTCTTCATGACTTCGTTCTTGTCCGAAAGTTCATTGAACTCAGCCTTGGACTCGTTGAAGAATTGATCGTAGATTCCTTGCTCTTGCTCGTCAAACTTGAGGTAACGAAGCTCGTCCCGACGAGGAGGTAGCGCAAGGATCCTTTGTCCGCTCTGAGTCTTTGATTCCTTCGTACGGCGCAACGTGATACATTTCATAATCGTCTGTAGTCGTGCCACTCCCAGGGCCTGCCCGTACTTGACCGGAGTTCCAATAAATTCCGTCCAAACGTTTTTGTCGTCAAATGGGTCCAGCCTCAGGAACTTGATGAGAGCGAAGACATCATCAAGCTTATTCTGGACAGGCGTGCCAGTCAGACACAGGCGTCGGTCTGCCATCAAGTCGCACGAGGCTCGACTACCAACTGTACCAGTTTCTTTTATCGAGCTAAAGAAGTGTGAGTAATATAATTATTAAGATTATTACGCACTTACTGGGCCTCGTCTAATACCACCCTGAACCAGTGTATGCTCTGTAATGCACTCGCTGCTTCAACAGCACCGGGTCCCAAAAGCCCAGTTGATTTCTTTCTTTTCAGTCCCGCTCTCTTTGGCTTCGGTAACCTTAGAACCTGGTTGCCACGCTCATCAATGTCGACCCCGCCGTCACTGCTGCCATCCTCCTCATCTTCTTCTGCCTCTGCGTTAGCTCTGCTCCGGTTCTGTTTGGAGAATTCGGATGCAAGAGTGGCATATGTTGTAATCACTGCGTCAAAATCGGCTAGAAAAGAAGGCTCGGGGCGGCGCGCATTCCCGTGATACACGTACACGCGAAGTGGTTTCCCTTCGCGCACTCTTCCCGAGGATAATATGTTTACATCCGGTTTGGTGTCGGAAAGAGTCGAGTGAGATGGAGACTGCAGCGTATGAGTTATCAATGATGGACAAATACCACCCGCCCCGCCAATAACGGTAACTTTGCCCCTCCAATGTTCCCGGAATTGATCTTCCCAATTAGAAACGGTAGACAGGGGACAGATAATGAGTGTAGCCCGGCTCTTTGTCTTTATACGGGATGTTCTTGTATAATCCGCTTCGATCTTGGTCTGTAATTTGGCCGCTTTAGTTTTTCCCTTTGACGACGAGGGGGTGGCGTCTGAAATATCGGGCATGCCCCAGACGCTTCCAGAAAAATGAGAGGGAGCAAGATGGGCTTCGTGAATAGGAGGGGTTGCGACACGCACGATGGGAGAGGAAGCGAATGCCTGAGCTGATTCAAGAGTTGCAGCGATGAGAGAGACACATGTTATTGTCTTCCCGAGACCCATCTATAAAATAGATACATATCTCCGTCAACACACTAACATTGCTTTTAGATGAGAAAAAACACACGTCATCTGCCAGAATGGCGCCCTTACAGTCCGCTGGTTCTTGATATACTTCCTTCTGCGTAACGACATGAAACCAGACGGGTTGCCTGGATAGAGGACTTGCTCTTGCTTGCCATAGCGAAGTAAATTTACCGTCAGGTCCTGGTTTCTCTCGCTCCCGTTCGAGTAAAAAGGTCAGAGCTTTCTTTTGATGAGGGTACAACTTGGTCGCGACTTCGAATGCTTTATACATTGAACAACACACAAGGCAAATTATAAAGAGAAGCGTACGTATCAGAAAAGGGATAAAATTATGCCGTCGAAATAAGTAAGACGCACAAGGTTCTGTTTCCGCCAGTTCATCCCCGCTCTTCAGGCTCTTGAATAATTCGTCTACCTGACTTCTCTGCACCTCGACACTTTTCCCTGATATTGCCGGTGTACTCCATCGGGCTAGGTTGTTCGACGGGACGCCATAACCCGTTCGACTGGAAAGAAGGGCACGGTTATGGCCCCCAGGGGGTGGATTATGAGGATTGTGATAGTGATAATTAACGAGACGTTGGACATCGTAAGGCGGAGAGGGGTGATCAAGGAACAGACCACACTGATGTAGGTAGTTGCCAACGACGGGGATATTTCCTTTTGGTGTATATACCAGCATTTGTAAGGGCAAGATCGGAAGCTGGGAGGAATTTGGATAAGGTGAGCTATCTTGATTTAAACAATAAATCCTTACATTGGGCATCCCCTTTCGCACTTTGGCGTCTAATCGAATTAAACCCTTGCCTAGCATAGGTCCCAATGATGTAGCAACCTTTTGTTCTACTACTCCGAAGCCGTCTCCGGCGATAAGCTCCCCTGTCGGACCTCTACTGTGGGGAGCTTTGATATGTATAGTTTCTGATCCACCGGGCTTGTTTGGATTGTGTTCGTACTGCAAACGAACAGATGCCCACTCAGCATCGCTAGACATGGGCTCCCGAGGACGTAAATATGGTACGGGGTAAAGCACTAGCGCGGTGACGGTGAGTTGACCGATACAGACTGGCGTCTTCGGGTGCAAGTCATTTGGCAATGCGATGGGATTCAGTTGTGTCCGGTGAACACTCGGAGGTGGGGAGGGTGAGCCTGTGAGATCTATGACTTGACGGTCTATCGATTCAGATGGGAAGTGGTCTTCTGGAAGGGATGATGAATCAAATGATTGGACGGGTTGTTTCTGAACAACGGAGGCAGAAGGACCAGCAAAAATGGGTCGATACGGATTAGAAGCCAAATTAGAGTGTGGATAGGGCAGAAAAACAGGGGACTGAGAGGGTATGGACGATAGTGGCTGGTTTAAGGAGCTCATAATTGGTGGACTAGAAGGAGTTGTACCAGACGGACTTGAATATCGAGGCAGAGAATTATTTTCTATTCGCGGGCGCTTTGACAGACGAGACCCTCTGACGAAATCTTCACTCTCTTCATCATCTATAGTGAGATCGATTGGATTAGACTGAGTGTAAGAGGATAGTGAAAGATTAGAGAGCGAAGGAGAGGGTGTATGCGTGGTCATTGCGGGCAACGACGAGCAACGGTACGGGACAACAATGAGTAAATTATAATAAATAATTCACAGAAAAAAAAA